>APFE031523402.1:52188-69044 GCA_000404065.3 Pinus taeda | reverse complement strand
ATGTACCTTATTAAACACTTCCCATCACTAAAATCCCCCAAATTCCTCATTTGCGCACAAACCCTAGTTTCTTGCTACAACTTGGCAATTTTCTAGGCTAGGCCTGTGTTTTGCCTTTTTGGACCCCTTCCCCTCACTAAATTTCTAATATTACACATTCCCCTACTTTCTAACATCCCTCCCCACTTTCCAAAATTTTCTCAAGAATTTAGAAGCCCCCTATCCCCTTCATTTCGCTTCATTTCAGCAAATCCCTTGTCCCACACATCAGGATAGGTTTCACTCAAATGATTTTTTTGAGAAATAAAAGATGAATTTAGGAACACTAAGAGAGGTTTTCATCCAAAACAGACCAAGGAAGAAAAACCTCCTTCAATTTGTACACAGGTTTCATGGTTTTAGAGAAATGTCAAAAATACAATTGCCTTGGGAGAATTGATACACCTCTGAAGTGACATTGGGAAAATCCAGTTTTCTCCTAACAAAGTTGGCCAAATGACTTTCTTGATGTGTCAGTTGATAACGAGACACAAATTTATTTCCAATGATCTATCATGAGCTCAATCTGGAGTTAAGTAAGGCATTCAAAAGTTGACTACAAGAGCACTCTGCCTTGAGGCAGCCTCATCTAGCAGATTTTGACCAGTCTTGGGATATTTTCTTTTTTATAGATAAAATGAACTCCAAATTGCAATATTATGGTTTTTTTTGAAATTAGACTCAAAGACCTTTCCAACGAGCTATCCTGCATCCAATTTGGACGCCGGGAACGCCTCCAAAAGGCTCCTTCAAAAAGGCGCGACACATATAGCTTTGGGTGCGATGCTTAGGATTGGGAGGTCCAAATCACAAAAAAATCACATTTTTGGATTCAGCATGAACAATCATGACTGAGGGTACATGGCCAAGAAATTTGGAGCATTTTTGGTCATTTGACAAGTTTTTGTGCACAAAACAGGGTTTTTCTCCTTGTGTGTCGCGCCACTGGCGCGATGCTTAGGATTGGGAGCTCCAAATCACAAATGGCTTGTATTTTTGGATTCAGCATGAAAAATAACGACTACTGGTTCATGGACAAGAAATTTGGGCATGATTTTAGTCTCCAGGAGGTCAAAAACACTCAAAAATGACCTCTCCGCCCCTATTTTGACACACAGGAAGTAGTCTTGGGAGAATGAAGATATGGAGGGGAAAATGAGCACCAAATTCAGAAATTCCACTTGGGTTGGAAAGTAGACAGGCCAAGATTTCCAACAAGCACACTTGGGCACATTTGTTACTCCTGAAGGTACCTCAAAACAGCCTCCAAAGTGGCGCAGTGCGTATAGAATTGGGCGCGGCGCATATAGAGAAAAAGGCCAAATTTACCTCCGTTTCACAAAATTTTGATTCGTGACTTTCTCCAAAGTGGGCCCGCTCATCTACACTTCACATTTTCGGCACATAAGGCAAAATTGAAAGTATTTTCACTAGAGGATGGCTTCTATCCAAGTGGCGAAGGAAGGCAAATGGTCACCCAAGCCATTTGTCATTTTTGTAACGTTGCACCTGTAGCTAATGGTTGGATTTCCATCTCCATTTTGTAATGATTTGAGAAACTCCCCAAATCTTGTTCATTCTACTTCCTCATGGAATAGTCTATTTATTGTATGCAAACCATTTGCAAAGGGTTGGTTGGCTTGTAATTTCTAGGAGACTGTGGGAAAGAAACTCTGTTTCTTCATTGTATATTTTGACAAAGGATTAATGAAAGGCAACGGCTCTATTTCATTGATTCATGTGGTTGTAAGTGTGGAAAATGTGTCTCTTATGTTTCGTATTTATTTCGTTATGTTTCACAGTTCATTTCATATTCATTTCCAGTGAAATTTTCTAAGTTAGATAAGGTAGAATTCATTTTTATTGCTCTGTCTGTGGGAAAATTTCATGTTCAGTGTTCTTCTTCTGTTGAAAAGGGTTCATGTACTTATGCCCTTTTCACCCTCCTAAGAAATTTCTCCATTCCGCATTATTTCAAACTAAATTGCTATACTTTCTGCTTGTCTTGCTTCACGAATTAATCTGTGCCTTCATATTAAATTATTTGTTCATTGCTGTCTGTTGGTCCCATACCATCCCAGAAACTCAGTCATTCATAAAAAATTGCTTTTGGTATCCATATTCACTTACTAGCCTAAGAACAATATTTCACTGTAAGTCATCTCAAACCATTTCGTTTACTTATTCGCTGAGTGTGACTCGGAGAGAGCCCTCTCCTGTTTTGGTAGGGCTAGCTACCAGACTGAGTGTGGTTTGTGGTTACTTGGAATTTTGCCTTCCTTCAGCCTAAGGTGGATTTAGGTGCTAACAAAAGACACCATGATGAAATAGGTGAAGAAGTTGGAGATCTAAAAGAATGTTAGGGTCTAAGAAAAACCTCGTTCTAGTAAGAGGATCTAGGGTTTGGTAAATAACATGAGATTAGGGTTTGAGATAAACCCTCGATGCATAATATGAGGTTAGGGTTTGAAAGAAACCCCTAAATTATGCTTAGAAGAAGCGCCTGGATGTGATTATCTGACATAGATCTCAAGTTGGTTTATAAAAGTATGAAATTGTAGGGTCTGAGCTCACTTAGGCAAAGAGAAGAATTATGTTTATGGTCATAGAGTTGGAATGCGTAATTATTGACTATAGTCGCACGCTTAATACGATGCTCTGTGAGGTTGGAGAGCTACAAGTGCACTCATGGTCACTAGCTCCATGCAATTATGAACTAAGTTAGTTTTTGATAGTTGATTGTTGCCTTTGACCATTGACCACAGGCTTGGAAACCTTGATCTTGATCATATCTGTTTATTGGACTCATCTCTTGGATATTTTTTGGTTAGCTTTTGTTGGATAGTCTCTTGAAGATTCAATGTAACCCTCGGTGAACTAGTCTCAGTTGGTCCTAGCTGTTGATGAAAAATATTGAAAATGTTGAAGGTTGGTTCAGGAAAAGAGTTGATCACCTCTCATTAAAGATAAGTATCTTCTATATTTAAGTTGTTTCTTTATGACACTACTCTTGTTTAGATTTATTTTTTTGATTGTTGCATAAATATTTGAGTACTTATAACTTCCATATGAAGATATGATAAGTAGATCCTTCTTAAGGATCATCTTGACGCTCAATAGTGCACAAAGAGAAAAAATGGAGAAGATATGCAAGTTGAAAAAGCAGCTAGCTACAAGTACCAATGGAAAAATATTGCTACAAATTTATAAAGGCATCCTAATATTACAAGGTATGTATAATATACTATTTTAGTATTTTGATTTAGCTGCAATGTGGGTGGAAAATTGAGTCCTGAGGTATGACAAGAATATAACCCTAATGTATCACTTGATTCATGCATCCTAGTCACATGCATATGAAAGTAAGTTTAATATTGGATACATGTGATATATTGGTGCACTTTATATAGTAACAAATAATATGACTTAAATTTCCTTTGTATTTGGCAAGTATCTTACATTTGAATATGTTAGACAATACCTGTTATGTGATCATGATGGATATCCTGATTTTATAAAGAAGACACGAAACATTGACTTTGATATTGTTCTTAGTACCTGTAATGAGTATGAAAATAGTCTGGTTTTAAGTGACTAACTCATAAGGTTTTGATAATTGTATCTCCTATGACAACTTAACAACATAGTAAATTTGGCAATGTGACAAAAATGGATGAACCGACTTAATGATTTTAGGACTTTGATGGAATTTTTTTATAATGTGATAAAAAAGGTGAATATGTGACCATTAACCTTTGATGGATGTTTGATGACATCATTCATATATGACATTGAAGCAGTTGATGGCGACTTGTGATATGATATAGCTTAACTCCATGATCTGACATTTTTGTTGATGCATGCCAATAATATGATACATAGGTTGATATATTGATTGATGATTATTGAAGAGGCTTCCAATTTAGAGGGGGAAACACTTGATAAGAACCTAGCACCTATTATTATTTGCAGAAAATGAATAGAACAATCATGATTGAAGATTGAAACAAGTCTTTTGGATTTGGACTAATGATCGTCTGATGTTGCTAATGGTATGAATTTGCTAATTAATTTTATGAGCTAACTAGTTCATTGATGACAGGACTAGTTTACCCCAAGCAGTTTAACGATCCATGTCTCGTGTAGAAATGTAATAGAGGAGTTCCTTGTTAAAGGAAAGAATATTTATCATAAACATGGTATGTTGGACTACATTTACGGATTATTGTTATCGTATTTGGTGGATCCGATACTAGCGAGATGGATATTTGTATGCACTCTAAATTAGAAAGAGCCTAGTTATATTTAGCTGGGATATACACATATTCATGGATTAAGATGATGCTTCTATATGAGACAAGATTATGATTGTGGTTGTTGCCTCCCTATGTGAAAGGGAGAAACGATGAATATGGTATTCTCTTCTTTATGACATGTAGTTTCTCTAAGATAATATTTGATTTGATGTCCTGCATAAATAGGGAAAAGGAGGATTATTGCTTGAAAGTGATGCATAAGGTAGTGTGGTTGAACTCCTTAGTAAGTTGTTGGAGTTGATACTATATATGAGCACATTGATATGTTTTTCATCTTTAGAGAGTAGCTTGGATTGATAAATGTGACTCTCCTAGGTAAGGGTTTGAGTTGATCGATGACACTGAGCAATGATCTTGCCCCCTTGTTTGAGCTCCTAGGGTGAGGAATTGAGCCAAATAGCTCATGGGGTTGATGTAACTTGTGGACAATAGGTGCATCTGACCCTTACCTCATGGTAAGGTGTATCTCCCCTACTATCATCTCAGGGCATGTTTAATACTTACCTCACAATAAGTGTGTATCTCCTCTTGATGAGTATAACCTAGTATTCATCCTACCCATGTGTTGGGCTTGCTGGGAAGATGACTTAGGCATGTTTGATCCTTATCTTGAAGGGTAAGTGTGTATCTCCCCCAAGTGCATTGGGTTGTGTCTGACCCTTAACTTGTAGGGTAAGTGTGTATCTCCTCCCAAAGTAGTGGATGGAGGTTTTCTACTAGTGACTCCTGAGGGTCATGTTGGGAAGATCAACAAATGATTTCACATGGTAGTAATGGATCCTCGATGGATTGAGGGTGGTGGCTTGAGCTCCCTTGCAATGATTCTTCTTATTTATATTTGAGAATGTTCCATATATGAGATGAGTTGAGATATGACTTGATGAAAATGATGATTCTATTTCATATGACCATATTGAATATTGGATATAGGATGGAAGCCAGATTCTCCCCTATGATGATGATGTGGTTTGAGATGGACTCCCCTGTGATGATTCTTCTTCTTCATTAGATTTATATTGTTCAACTAATGATCAAAGGATGAGATGTGATGAGATGGATATTTTGTTGATATAGTTGAGATGCGGGTCATGTGATTTGACATGGAGACTAGTAGGGTTTGAGGATATATCTCCCCTACCTTTGATTGTGCATGAGATGAGATGTAATGATAATGTATTTCCATGCCTTCTTATATTGAGATATATCATCCAAGATGAGATTTTTATGAGAGGGATAAGAACATAGATAAGAGGATACTTGTGATTTAGGTGGAAATTCCTCCCTAGTTGAGAGGGAATGTTGAAAATATGGGGTTGTGTTGGGAAGTATTTGTGTTGGGAAGTATTTCCCTTGAACCCCAAGGATAAAATTGATAAAGTAATTATTTGGAAAATTATTATTTAAGCTTAAACTCTAAATTTCCCTCCTATTTCTATGATTAAGCTACAATTCATGTTTGACTAATGGGACAAGTTGGCTTGCCTCCAAGGGGCACATTTTCACATTAGCAAACAAATATAAAAACTCATTGGAGTAATATCCAAAGGAAATTTTAATGGAAATTACATTATGAAATTTTGGATGCATCTTATATAGAAATTCCTTGTAGATTCAAATTGAAGATTGTAATATGCTAAAAAAATTAACTTGAATCTACTCTACTTATTAGTGGAAACAATAATTGGTTGATGAAATCACAAAGTAGAAAAACGGAGAATTTAATCACACATAACACAATAATTTTTTAGGGATTGCCACAACTAAAAACCCCTATTATCTATATATTTCATTAATCAAAAAATTTGAGAAGATTACAATGCCTTTCTCAAGCTCGAGTAAACTCTGCACTATCACAATCTATCTCATTGCTTCACAAACAAGCTCTAGGCAATACTTAGCCAAATATGTTGTCTATCGAGCTCTTATTTCCTTGTCCATTTTCCTATGGAATTAGCCTATATTTAATTGGGAAATTCCTCATCCATAACTGTGCAATCCATCAATAGGCCTTCCTCTGATTGCATGCACCATCGGTTTAATTTAGATGATTTTACAACTGATAGTACATTGTTCTTGAACTCTAATGTCAACTGGATATTTCTTTGGTCTCACATGCATGAGTTAATTATGAGTGAATCTTCAATTTACTAGTTGATCAGCATTGTTTACACCCTAGTACTAGATCTCCCACTAATTCCTCCATTAGATGGAACTAGTTTAACTGAATTTAACTTAGCTAAATTGAATTAAATAATTACAACTCAAAATAACTCAACCTGGGCCCCTAAAATTTAGGAACCACTCTACATGACTCTATATTGACTCCAAACTTGAATTAACTAAGTCAACTAATTCAAATTAACTTCGCTAAATATTACAAGTTTCTATGAGAATTAGAACTAGAATTTAATTCCTAATTTAATTCAAGGACAAAATTAATTTAGGATTTTATTGTTGCATTTTTCAACATCTTCTGAGCTTCATAGGTGTTAGAATTTGAGGTTCCACAAAAATTGACTCACTATCTTTCTTTCTTGGCATGAGACTACCAATCATCACAGTGGGGATATTCTCTCAATAGTCTTCTCTTGTTGTGCTACAAGACTTTTCTCTTGATCTCATTATAAACGCCTACAAAACCCTCACTTTTGGAACATGTCTCACACATGTATATGGAATAGATATTGCTTTCATATATGACACATGAGTCACATAGCAGAAAATATCTCGCATATCTATACAATCAATATAATAATGTTTGGATCTCGCATCATTATAAATACTCAATTCATTACTCCTCTACGATCAAGATTATACACAAAATAATGTATGTCATTCATTTATTATTCCTCTATGATCTTGTTGGTGGTGATGCACAATATAATGTGATATCTTTATTATAGTTTATTGATTGTTTTCACAACTCTTTAATAAGAAATGGCATATGTATATAGTCTTAGCACAATGGCTCTCATCACTTGCACATATATGTAGTATTGGTGTAATGTCTCTCAGAAACAACATATAATTATAGTTATTGGCGTATACACGTGGTTCTTACCATAGTGATCTCAGTCAATTAGCTATATAATCATGAACAATTTGTATGGTATCTCTACCCTATGATTGACTTAGATTTCGTATGGAATCAATGCTCTATGATTGACATAGTGTTAGTATGGAATATCTACGTTTGGTATAGATGTGGAGATTAGATGTATGTTTCTTAGTGTTTAGGACCTCTATGCTAAGCATACAATTTCTCAGCATATTCACAAATATATATATATATTAAATATATATATATATTAGTATCATATATATTAATATAGGTATGGTTTCGAATGCAAAAATATGTTGGTGAGATTATATGAAATCACAATATGTATGAAATCCTTTTTACATAGTAATAGTATGGCAGTGTGACAGAGCATCATTGGTATATGTTCAATGTTGACATTTATATTAACAATCTGATGCAGTTATTGATGAAAACAATTGTATTATCAATGTAACATGTTCACAAACGAAGTTGTGAACAAGTATTGTATAAGGTCCTTCTTATATCATAGTAGTGTATGATAATTGATGTCAGTGACATATGTTATAGTAACAAAATCTACAACACATGATGGAACTGACTATGTTGTATGGCATCTCATATGACATTGATATTCTTGACTTGATGTAGATTGATATATGAGGATCATGAATGATCCCTAGCTGGGTCTAGGAGGCCTGATGTATTTGATGTATCTCATTTAACTTTGTATCTCAATTGATCGATTGATGAAATTTAATAGAGAAGAATAATTGATTCCAGGTTTTTCCCATTGTGGGTTTTTCCCTGGTCTCTGACCAATCCTAGTGTCTCTATGTGTGCATGCTTTTCTTTTGTTCTTCCTTTATGTTCCATTATATTACTAATTTTATTGTTATTTCTATATAATTGTTAATGAAGATATGATTTCATGGGGTGAATGTAATATGGAAGATGAATAAATTGGTAAATGAAATTATCTAAATAAAAGAACAATACCACCCTAAGAAAAATTAACAATATTGCTCGTGCATTTGGAAAGGTACTAGCATGTAGGAGATGTAGAATTTCCTATAGATTCACAATGTCATGTAATCTATGAAAAAAGAAACAAGAATCTACTTCTACTTTCAACCAGTGGAAGCTAATAGATCGATGAAAACAATATGAACAAAAAGAACATAAATCAATGACACATAACACAATAGGTTTTCCTTTGGAAAGCCACTTCTCAAAACCCCACCTATCTGTATTTCATTAATAAAAAATATGAGTGAAGATACACAGCTTGTTCTCACAAGAAAAATTCTGCACAAGTATGCTCAACTCTCCACCTCACAAGCCCACTATTAGCCAAAACTTAGCCAATTTCCACTACCTTCCAAGCCCATATTTCCTTGCACAATTCCTAGGATTAATAGCTCATATTTAAAGGGAACTCAAGCTTCCAAAACTGTGCAATCCAAACATGGGTCCTTCTCTGATTACATGCATGATATTTACAACTCAGTAAATCATACAGCTGATAGTACATTATCCATGCACTCTATTTTCAACTGGGTATTTCTCTTAACTGACATGCATGATTTTATCATGATGGAATCTTTAGTTAACTGGAGTAACACTTGTGGATGCACCAGTGCACCAACTGACTATTAGTCCTCTATTAGTTCCACAAACAGTTATAACTAATTTAATTGATCATAACTCCATAAATTGAGTTAATCTAATTACAACCCAATTAAACTCATCCTGCTACCCCTAAAATTTAGGGAGAACATATAAATGACTACAAAAAGACTTCCAAGTCAAAATTCCTAGGCTAATTAAGTTAATTAAACTTAATTAACTATTTACAAGTTTATATGAAAATATAATTCACAGTTTAATTCAAGGACAAATTAAACTAGAATTTCTTGTTTCCATTTCTCAACAGAAGATGGAATCTTGGTCCATTGTAACTCTAGGTCCACAAAAGGTTTTCATTTAAGGCCTCAAAATAGATCTTGGATTTTCCCCCCAATTTTCTAAACTAGGACTACTAGTAAAAATAACCTTGCAACTTGATTCCTCCAATTTTTCTACTCTAAAATTATTAAGATGGATGGAAAATAATATAATGATAGAATACAAATAATACCACCCTATTTTGGAGCCTTTTAGTCCCAAAGATAATTTACCAAATGAAGTGAGGAAAATATTCCTCTACCTTTCTCCTTGGAGTACCATTTATCTTTTCCTAGAAGTTGTCCTTTTAACCCAATCTACCAAAGGTCATGTTTCCCCTATCTTCTAGTTCTAGACCTATTCTACAAAAATGTATCATTTGTCAACTCTACCTAAACATCTAAAGCCAATTCCTCTATGGAAGGTATGACTTGCTGCTCTTCCTCATCCAAAATTGAAGGTTGAAATAGTTTGAGATTTTCCACATTCACTATTGAGTCAATGTGCCTGTATGGGGATAGACTAAGTCTGTAGGAATTATCTCACACCTTTTCCAATATCTTAAGAGGACCATAATCTAGAGCCTTTATTTTCTTACTAGGACCCTATAGCCTCTCCTTATTTAAATACAACCATACTTTGTCTCCCACTTTGAATTACTTCTATGTTTTGTGTTAATCATCCCTAGCATTGTACTTTATGTATGACTTCATCAATGTCTCCTATACTTTCAATGGATTTGTCAAATTTTCTCAACAAGTAATTTTTTCTTTTAAAGCATCCCGTGTGAGATCCTCCCTCATCCCTCCTTGCTATCAACACCAACATCCAAAGGTGAAGGTGGAAAATATCGAAAACAAGTTTCAAATAGGGACTTATTAGTAGAATTGTGGATTGTTATATTATAAGAGTGTTGTATATATACTAGATTTTCATCTAGCCTGGTGTTTGGATGCTTTAAATTGTAACCCCTCAAAAGTTGCACCAATGTTTGTAAGAACCTTGGGTTAAGTTTCCATGTAAACAAAATTAAACCAAGGTCATGGGACATGTATTCTGCACTCAATGGAGGGGGAAATATTACATTAGGAATCACTTATGGTTTATTATTGGTTATGGAAATTGGCATTGGAATTGGAAAAGGTAGAAGGAAATAAATGTCAATTTAATATAAGAAATAACGGAAAATAGGAGAAAAATAAGATGAAGAGACAGAAATATGCATGCAATGGGAAATGAAGGAATAGTAAAGGAAAAGGAAAAGAAAAGAGGAAAAGAGAAAATTCACACACTCTTGGACATTCTAGCATTCACTTAGAGAAGATAAGAGAAAGATAGAAAAAAAAACACTTGGATACAAGGAGGAGTCAAGAAATCAAGCAAGGAACAAGCAAGGAAGTAGAAGAGGAAGTTAGACAACAAGAAGCAAAGGTAGAAAATATCTCTAGATTTGTAGGTAACAACGTGCATATGTTATTTAGCATGCTAGAATTTCATGCATGGTCTATGCATTAGCTTATTGGTCATGTTTATTGTCACTAGCATGGGATTTTCCTAGAATGAAAGTGATGTACAACATTTCCTTTCCATTTCTTAGATAGCCATGTTGTAGTGGGTTCCCAATTTCGGTTAACCTTTGGATGGTCAGTAGATTTTGGATCTTCGTTGAGGTGGTATCAAGAAAATTCCCAAAGGTTGAGGGGTGAGATCATTTTCTCCTGGAACTCTTGAAAGGTGGGTGGAGATAGGAAAATTGCTCTCGGTATGGTGAAGAAATTCTGAGGCATCCAAGCTTGTTTGGTTTTGGTGGTTTCTGGACCAGTTTAGGTGAAATCACCATGGTTTAGGGATTGAGATGGTTTAGCCTCTAGATTCCTTGGTTGGTTTTATTTTGGTTTATCCCATGTGATACCACATTCAAGCTTGGAATATGTGTTGGAAATAATACTGAGAGGGGGGGTGAATCAGTATTATCATATCAATAATTTAATTTTCAAAACTGATTTGTATACGCTACTTCAATTCAGTGAACTAGCGTGTATACACAACTGTACTTAATGCAACCAGCGTATATTTGGAGACCTATTGATTTACCCAAATTATCATGTATTTAACTTTAATCAGTGTATCAGGAATTCATTAGATAGTGCAGTAAAAACAGATTAAAGCATCACACATAGATATAAGGTGGAAACCCAATGTGGGTGAAAACCAACTGCTGCAATTGTCTCTGTCTCTTTTTAATAAGAAAATTTTGTTTACTATTTTTGTACTGGTGTATTCCTATACCAGTATGCAGGCTTTTACCTGCAGAAGGCTACAACCTTCTCTCATTTTCTAGCTTCTACTAGAAGGGAGCTACAACCCCCAAGCTCTTGTACTAGACAATGTGTTTACTAGTACATAAACACTGACCTACAGAAGGCTACGACCTTCTCCTTTTTATTCCAAGAACCACGGTTCATAAATTTTCAAACTAGATCCATCAACAACATCATATCAAATATATTTGCATCAACCAATCACCTTTTGAACCAACCACAACCGAATCAATCAAGCACTTTGACAACCCATCAATCTGATCATTCGGAATACGATCACCAGAATACAGTAACCAGAACCCAAGCTAGAACCCATAACACTACAACAACAAATAGAAGCAACTAAAACATATTTTATAAGCTATACATTACTTCCATGTGTTGAACCTGCGTGCATACACACTTTCCTCAAGGTGAACTAGTGTATAGATCTATAAATCAAATTTATGATGTATATACTGCTTTGATATGTAGAACCAGCATGTATACGCTCCTTTTCTGGAGTGAACCTACGTACAGATCTGTAAATGATGATTTAACATTACAACTATTCTAGACTTCAGTCATACCCATATCATCATATTTACAGACTACAACATGCATCAATTATTCAGATATTTGATCAAATCACATAAAGATAATTCACTTCAAGCCTTGAGATCCTAATGAATCATTAGATCTTATCTTTCATCAAATGCTAAGGTTCCTCCTTGGTTCAAATCCATCAATGCACCATAAGCCAATAACCTACATAGTGTGTCCTCGCCTAATGATCTTCTCCTCGTTATATAGTTTTAGGTCTTTCTCAATACCATGGACCAAAACCACTTAGGACCAATATCTTGGATCAAATACGTAGATTCAATACCTCGAACCAAATACCATGGACTAATACCATGGATCAAAATACCATGGACCAAAAACATCATACCAAAAACTTATTTTCCTAAGGTATACACGCTTTCCTTTCTGTGAAAGTGTGTGTGTACGTTATACGCTCCTTTTGTTCTGTTAACCTGCATGTGTACGTAGCTTGGTCAATGGTGAACTTGCGTATACCACTCTTTCTTCATTCTGTGAAGATTGATATGTCATTCTTTTATGTTTACCTACTATATTGTGATCTTTCATTTGAGTGAGTTGCCTTACGAACTGATTCCTTGTAGTTGCCCTGCATTTCATCACATCTGTAAACACTATTGTCACGCATTCTGTCACATCTTATATCTATTCTGTAGATTCATCTAGTTACCATATAGAAGTGAGTTGTTCTGCTATAAGTGGGTTGCCATCAAGTACAACACATACATCATAATGCCAACAATCTCCCCTTTTGGACTTGATGGAAACAACTACCACACCAAGTCATTCTCCCCATTTGACATCAAGGGCAAAGGGCCGTACTCCCCATGAGTGCATGGTGAATTTTTTGACATGATGAGATGTGTTGATTGAGCTCCCATGATAAAGTCCATGCTCCCCTTGAGTGTAAGAAAGGTCTGCAAAAATATGTTCTAAAAGAAAATCATGACTATATACATACATCACAAATGACCTTCCTATCACCAATGGTTCATACATACATCCATCTCCCAACCATGTGGGGATATACCAAAATTAACTCATCCACCCAACCAAGTGGGGATATACCAATCTTTTATATATGTCAAAACAAACAAACAAAAAGCATTACATCATCCATCCCATGTATAGTGGGGTTACAAATGAGGTCTTTTCATGACCTTTACATAAAAAGATGTACATGAGATATGTAACAGAGACCAAATATCTTAAACAAGACCATGATAGTCATCATCAACTATCATATGATCCATACCATCAGCAACATTTGTCAATCAGAATCCAAACCAACAACCTGTATATGTCCATCATTAGTTCCCAAACTATCATCAACCATGTTCTCCCCCTGAATCTGTTCCACCTATTCACTGTCATATCTGATCATTGCATATGTCAGTAAGAGATATCAAAGCATCATCATCAATCAAATATACATCAAGTTATGAGAACTAATATATTTCCATATGTTATCAGCAGAGTGAAACAAATGTCAAACAGAGCATATAATTGACATAACCATGTTAGACCGCTTTTTCTTGAGTCTGGCCCACTACTTTCCTTCAAACTAACATATATGTGACTGTGCCCACAGAAACCCATGTATGTACACGACTACGCTTTATGAAACTCATGTATAACCACCTTTTTTTGAAGAAAATAGGATTTAACAATAGGATGATGCAACAACTACTCCTAGCTTTTGTCTGAGATATTCAAATGTCTCTTTGGGCAGTGGTTTAGTGAAATATCAGCAACCTGTTCTTTGGAGGGAACATATTCCAGTTTGAATTTTCGTTCAAGCACTTGTTCACGTAGAAAATGATATTTGATGGGTATGTACTTAGTCATGGAGTTCATGATTGAATTCTTTGAAATACTGATGGCAATTGTATTATCACATAGAATGGAGATAGGTGGAGTACATGTGATCTAAATGTCTTGCAAGGTTTGCATCATCCAAAGTAGTTGTGTACAACAAGATGCAGCAGCCACATATTCTTCTTCAGCTGTAGATAATGAAATTGAACTTTTTTTCTTGTTGAACCAAGTCACTAGCCTGGAACCCATATATAATGCACCACCACTAGTGCTTTTTCTGTCATCAACACTTCCTGCCGAATCTGCATCTGTATATGCATGAAGTGTAAGATCGACATCTCTAGGATACCATAAACCAAAGTGATGTGTTCCTTGAAGATATTTGAAAATCATTTTGACTGCCTGAAGATGTGTTTCCTTAGGATTTTCTTGGAATCTTCCAACTACTCCCACTGCATGCATGTTGTCCAGTCGGGTACCTGTTAGATAAAGCTGACTACCAATCATGGATTTGTAAGTTGGTTGATGTATTGTTGTTGATTCATCATTTGAGCTAAGACTGCATCCTGTACCATTGGGGTACATACTAGTTTATAATCTTCCATGCCATACCTTTTCAGGATATATTTGAGATATTTGGTTTGTGAGAGAAAAATACCATTTTTATTTTGCTGAACTTGTAGACCAAGAAAGTAGGTGAGCTCACCAAGCAAGGACATTTCAAATTCTTGCTGCATTATTGAGGCAAAATTTTGACTCATGGACTTTTCATTGCTACCAAAAATGATATCATCAACATACACAACAATTATTAGCTATTTATCAGTGTCCATATTTGTATATAGATTGCTATCCGATGACCCCTTTGAAAAACCTTGTTGGTGGAGATATTTGTCAAGATAGTAATACCATGCTCTTGGAGCCTATTTTAGACCATAGAGAGCTTTTATGAGTTTGCATACAAGTTTTTCATCATTTCCAAGAATGAATCCTTCTAGTTGTTCAATATAGACTTCTTCTTCTAAGTCTCCATTAAGAAAGGTAGATTTTACATCCATTTGGTATACTTTGAATTTCTGAAAACTAGAAAGAGCAAGAAACATTCTTATGGCTTCAAGTCTAGCAACAGGTGCAAAAGTTTCTTCAAAATCTATACCTTCTTGTTGAGCATATCCTTTGAAAACATGTCTGGCCTTGTTTCTAATGACTTCTCCATTTTCGTTCAGCTTATTTTTGAATATCCATTTAGTTCCTATGATATTCTTATTATGAGGTCTAGGAACTAATTCCCAAGTATTATTCTTTTCAATTTTCTCATGTTCATTCATGGTCTTGACCCAACATTCATATTTGCATGCTTCATTCACATTTTGAGGTTTAGTGGAAGATAGTAATGCAAGATAACTTGAGGTTTTAGTAATAGTTCTTCTTGTCTGCACACCTACCCCTTTTTCCCCCAAAATTGGACTTTCTGGATGATTTTTCTGAACATACCTAGACATAGTCTTTTCTTCTATAGTTGTCTCTTCTTCTGGTGCTTCATTGGTTTCTTCTTCAGAATCAGTGTGATTTGATGTGGGAAAGTGATCCTCATCTTCTTCATTTTCATGATCTTCAGTTTTTATCTGTTTTGGATTTTTGCATGCTTCATCAAATACAACATCAATACTTTCAATAATTTTTCCAAGTCTTTTGTTATAACATTTATATCCTTCGCTTCGGGAAGAGTAGCTAAGAAGAATACCTTCATCTGCTCTAGGTTCAAACTTACCAAGTTTTTCTTCAGTCCTTTTGATGTAACATTTTCTTCCAAAAACTTTGAAGTACTTTACCCTAGGAGTTTTACTATACCAAAGTTCATGCGGAGTTTGAGTGATGTTTACCCGAGCATTTTCTTAGTTGAGAATAGTGACGACGGTGAATGTAGCTTCACCCCAGAAGGTTGCAGGAGTTCCAAATTCATCTAGCATAGCACAAGCCATTTGTTGAACAGTTCTATTCATCCTTTCTACCACTCCATTTTGCTGAGGAGTCCTTGTAGTAGAGATCTGCCATTTTATTCCATGTTGTTCACAAAAGTCAAATAATTCATCCGAGGTAAATTTCCCTCCTTGATCAAATCTGAGGCATTTTATTTTGCGATCTGATTCATTTTCAACCAAAGCTTTGAAGGCTTTGAACTTTTCAAATGCTTCATATTTATGATTTAGAAGACCTATCCAACACATTCTGGAAAAATCATCAGTGAACAATATAAAGTATTCTTCTCCACGAGGTGACTTTTTCCTTGATGGTCCACATAAATCAGTATGAACAAGTTCAAGAGGCCTACTAGCTGATCCTCCCTTTTTGATGAATTGAGATCTGGTTTGCTTACTGAATTGACATGATTTGCTTATAGTATTTTTAGGAATGTTGATATATGAAAGATCTCGAATAGCCTGGAATCTGTATGATTTTCTTATTTAAGAAAATCTTACATGTCCCAATCTTTTGTGCCATAGCTAGTTTCCATCATTTTTTCTTCGATAACATTATTGCTATCCTCCCTTGAGTATGTATATGTTGTTTGGAGTTCTTGTACCTTTAATCACGGTTTCTCCTGTATCAAGCTCATGAAAAACACATCCATTTGATTGAAACACTACTTCATTTCCTTGATCACACATTTAACTCACACTCAACATGTTATGTTTTAAGCCATCAACATACATGACATTTCCAGCTTTAACTTTTTCTTTCAAGAAAACAGAGCCTTTACCTTTTATGACAACAGGAGTGTCATTTCCAAAT
>APFE031523402.1:29896-51500 GCA_000404065.3 Pinus taeda | reverse complement strand
CAACAGGAGTGTCATTTCCAAATGAGACACTCTTTTCCTTTTCTAAGGCATTATATGAGTGTAGTTTTTCTTTGTCACTTGTCATGTGTTTTGAGCATCCATTGTCGATGTACCACTAGTTTTCTTGTCCTTCTGCATACAAGGCTATACCACATCTTTCTGTTTGTGGTTCTTTCTTTCTCCATATTTTGAGATTTAATGGAGTTTTCTCCTTTTGAGATATTGCCAAAATTTTCTCTTGCATTCAAATTCTTCATGGCCAAAGTTTTTACAGATTGAGCATTGCATTTCATTTTCAAGCAGAGAAAAGTTATTATAGGAACTTTTCTTGATCCCTGTCACATTCCTTTGATTTCGTGCTTCTCTAGTCATGATGGTTTTGTAAGCAACACATTGAGCAGCTTTGTGTCCAAAATTATGACATGAGAAACGTTGACCATTAAAGAAGTTCCTGCGATTATCGAATCTACTGACTTGGTGATTGTACTTTCTATTGATATTCATCTTTGAGGTACATTGAGTATGATTTACCTGAGGTTGGTTGTGGATTCTGTTCATCCTTGAAGTAAATTGAGCCTGATTTACTTGGTGATCTGCTTTATGCATTTGATGATGATTATCAAACTGTTCACTGCTATTTGCTTCTTCATTATATCCAAGACCTGTCTTTATCAGAGGAGAATGTTGCACTTTCATAATTTCATTTAAGGTTTCTTATCCTCTAGCAAATTGAAGATTGAGAACTTTTGTTTTCTCAAGATCCCTTCTTAGACCCACAATTTCACATTCTCGTTTTTCATTGTGTTTTTTATCTTTCTGCAAGTTGGTATGTGAAGGTATATATAACCATATTCTTTTCTTCTAAACATATTTTGAGTTTAGATATTTCTTCATAAAGGTCATCTTCATCTAAAGCATCCAAAAAATCATCATCTTCATAAGCCATCAAAAGTCTATAGTCATTACTATTTTCATCTTCATCACTATTTGATAAACCATTGCTATCTTCATGAGTATAGTAACTCTTTTTGCTTACACTTTGTTTTCTATTCCATTTTGCAGATCCCTTCCCTTTATCATATTTATCTTTATGATGACATTTGGCAGCGTAATGACTGACTCTACCACAAGCAAAACATTTGAAAGGTAGTTTACCTCTAAATCTTCCAGAAAACCATTGAAGGTTCTTGACGAAGTTTGCTTCTTCTTCTTCTTCTAAAATATATCCTGATTCATTGACTTCTTCTATTCCTTTTGCTGAAGCCTTAAATGTGGCTTCTCTCATATCTGATGGACCTCCTTTTCTCATCTCAAAGGCAGTTAAGATTCCATGAAGCTGTGTCATAGTAATAGTCTGTAGATCCTTCTTTTCTTCTATGGCAGATACTTTTGATTCAAATTTAGCTGACACTCTTCACCTAGATTCTTCATGCAATTAACAACCTCATCTATACGTAAGAAGTAACTAGCTATAATTTCATCATTGTGCATCTTGAGAGTTTCATATTGAATTCTGAAAGTTTGCAGTTTAGCACGTTTTACCTGAGAGTCTCCTTCATAGCTTAGAACAATTTTGTCCCATATTTCTTTGGTGGATTTGAGCTGCATAACTTTGACAAACTCTGATTGTGACACACTTCCCAATAATGTATTGACAGCCTTGGCATTGGTTTCATATTACTTTTTACCTGTCGTATCTGTAGGAATTGCCGATGGAAATGTATATCCTCCTTCCACGATTTCCCACACATCTGTTCCAAGAGATTGAAGATAGGTTGTGGTTCTTACCTTCCAATAAACAAAGTTTCTTTCATCAAAGATTGGCGGTCTGATGGATCCCTTTCTTTCTTGATTACTCATGATGATGGATCTTCCTTCAAGCGATCAAGCTTCTTCTAAAGGACTTGCTCTGATTCTAATTGTTGTAAATAATACTGAGAGGGGGGTGAATCAGTATTATCATATCAATAATTTAATTTTCAAAACTGATTTGTATATGCTACTTCAGTTCAGTGAACTAGCGTGTATACATGACTGTACTTAATCCAACCAGCGTATATGCAGAGATCTTTTGATTTTCCCAAATTATCATGTATTGAACTTTAATCAGTATATCAGGAATGCATTAGATAGTGCAGTAAAAATAGATTAAAGCATCACACATGAGCAACACACATAAACACCAAGATATAAGGTGGAAACCTAATGTGGGTGAAAACCACTTGCTGCAATCATCTCTGTCTTCTTTTAATAAGAAAATTTTGTTTACAATTTTTGTACTGCTGTAGTCTTGTACCAATACGCAGGCTTCTACCTATAGAAGGCTACAACCTTCTCTCATTCTCCAGCTTCTACTAGGAGGAAGCTACAACTCCCGAGCTCTTATACTAGCCGATGTGTTTACTAGTACGTAGGCACCGACCTACAGAAGACTACAACCTTCTCCTTTTTCTTCCAGGGACCACGTTTCATAAATTTTTAGACTAGATCCATCAACAACATCATATCAAATATATCTACATCAACCAATCACCTTTTGAACCAACCACAACTGAATCAATCAATCACTTTGACAACCCATCAATTTGATCATTTAGAATACTGTCACCAGAATATAGTAATCAGAACACAAGCTAGAACCCAGAACATTGCAACAGTAAACAGAATTAACTAAAACATATTTTATAAGGTATACGCTACTTCCATGTGTCGAACCTGCGTGCATACGCACTTTCCTCAAGGTGAACCAGCTTACAAATCTGCGAATCAAATTTATGATGTATACGCTGCTTTGATATGTAGAACCAGTGTGTATACACTCCTTTTCTAAATTGAAACTGCATATATATCTGTAAATGATGATTTAAACATTACAACTATTCTAGAATTCAGTCATACCCAGATCATCATATTTAAAGAATACAACATGCATCAGTTATTCAAATACATGATCAAATCAAATAAAGATAATTCACTTCAAGCCTTGAGATCCTAATGCATCATTAGATCTTATCTTTAATTAAACGCTAAGGTTCCTCCTTGGTTTAGATCCAACAATGCACCATAATCCAATAACCTACATTCTAGATCTCACACTTCATCAGATATTCAATGCTTGTGTGTCTTGGTCTAATGATCTTCTCCTCCTTATATAGTTTTAGGTCTTTCTCAATACCATGGACCAAAACCACTTAGGACCAATACCTTGGATCAAATACCTAGGTTCAATACCTCAGACCAAATACCATGGACCAATACCATGGATCAAAATACCATGGACCAAAAACTTAGTTTCTCAAGCTATACGTGTTTTCCTGTCTGTGATAGTGCGTGTGTACGTTATACGCTACTTTTGTTATTTTAACCTGTGTGTGTACGTTATACACTCCTTTTGTTATTTTAACCTGTGTGTGTATGTGCCTTGGTCAATGTTGAACCTGTGTATACCTCTCTTTCTTCATTCTGTGAAGACTGATCTGTCATTCTTTTTTGTTTACCTGCTATACTGTGATCTTTCATCTGAGTGAGTTTCCTTCTGAACTAATTCCTTGAAGCTACCCTACATTTCATCAAATCTATAAACACTATTGTCATGAATTCTGTCACATCTGATATCTCTTCTGTAGATTCATCTAGTTACCATATACAAGTGAGTTGTTCTGCTATAAGTGGGTTTCCATCATGTACAACACATACAACATAATGCCAACAATATGGAACAAGGGTGATTACCTGAAAGAAATATTTGGTTTACCACAATCTATTGTCTATTGGTATGTGGAAGTCCCTAGCTTGGTTGGTTTTATGCATATGTTATTATGTGTTATTTCTTATTGAGATAAATGAGCACATGTATTGGTTATTGTGTTGGTTTTATGACTAGGTTGTCTTGGATTCATTCTGGTTAAATGCTTGTTATACGCATGATTAAATGATGTGATCTTGTTATGAATCTTTTTTCATGATTTTATAAGTTATTAAATGGTTATATGAATGCATGAGCTAATAACTATTGTTGCAACTAGCTTGAGAGGGTAGTAAGCCTTCTTGATGATTCTATGAGAAAACTAATAAGACAAAGAACATATATTCTTTCATGACCTATAGTTCCTATGTTCACAAAGTGTTTGTCCAAATGTTTATAATGTGCGTTAACAAGTTTGGGAAATATTTGAGCCTAAATATAGATTATGTAGACATGTCATTGTCATATACAAGATTTTAGAAAGTTCTAGGAAGTTTTGGGGAATGTCCTGTAGGATAGCCATAAATATTCAAGCACTAAATCTATGACAACAAGCACAAAACTGGGTATTTTTTGTTGTAGCTGCACATAGGATGAATTGTACATGTGACTAGAGCCTTCTGGTTGTATGGACTAGATTGTGTGTATGCGAATGGGCTATAACGTGTTGGAAAAATATAGTTATAGCTCAGGCAAAGATCATCAATGGATGTTGTTTTATATCTGGGTAATCAGGTGTCCCTATGAGGTTACAATAAGTTTCATAATGGTGGACCCCACTTCCATAATTGGAACTTGGATGTAGGGTTATGTATAGTAACTCTCATCTCATGTTTACCCTCGTGAGCTTGTAAAGGTGGGTAAATGTGGGGTGGGGTGTTACAATGTTCTATTGAATACTTATCTTTACCTTTATCTATGGATATGGTATTGTAGACCTGTTCAACTTGGTGTCCATATTATCCCACAATGTAGTCCAAAATGCATTGAGAAATTTGGTGTCCCTGTCTAAAATGAAAATCCTTGGTATCCCAAAGTACACCCAAACTTATTCAAATAATATTTTTTCCACTACTTTCCCTTTGATGGTCCTTTTATAGGGCATGAAAATGAACATCTTGATGAACTTGACAACTACCATGAAAAAGTAGTCATCTACCTTCCTACTTGTTTGTAAACCTACAACAAATCCCACATAAATTCTTTTCAAAGGATAAGTGGGTATCATCAAGGGATGGTATAGACCTTGTTTCTTATTAATAGGCTTTCCAATACAACAAAGCATACATCCTCTAATGAACCTAGTTACAACTTCTTGCATTCTAGGCTAATAGACATACCTTTAAGTTGGCCACTATCTTACTTACATCAAAATTCCCTACATCCTTGGAGGTGTGAGACTCTTTCATTAGTTGCAATCACTCACCTTTATGAACAAATAGCTTTTCTAGCCTTTAGAGTAGCTCATTTTAGAGATTATAGTCAACTATGTTATCTCCATCTTCTATGTGACTCTAGTTCTGCTATTATGAAAATAGCCAAGAAAATTCATAACTTCATTTATGTCTAACTTTAAATCCTTCAAAGTAGTTTTATTTAAGGACACTTGACACATGTCATTAATTAATGAATGATATCCTAATGAAACTTTTGTCTATTGCAACAACATTGTTGCAACACCCAAGGGCCTCAACTTTAATTGTTAACGCTGGGTTCATACAAACTTGAGAGGGGTCATCACAATATGTGCAGTAAGAACTATCTCTTCCTTTCTCTCACTTTTATGTAGGTGGAAATACTAGAATGAAATCTAGATGTACAAAGACCAAGTTGACTATTATATGCTACATGAAAACTAAAATTGTAGGAAATAACTTGCTAAAAGAAGGATATCACGAAAATCTAGGCTATTTGAAATAATGGAAGGCACAATATACTATCAGCAATGAAATGAAATCACACCTATTTTATCTTGCAAGGAAAACAAACACACTGCTGAAATGAAAGCTTACAAGTAGTAAACCCTAATTTTGCATAAAAAAAGTAGTTTCTACAACAAACCAAATAAAGGAATCTACAAGGTCTCTCCACCTCCAAGTTCCATTCTCAAGGCTCTAGATTGATGTAATACATCAAGGAATACAATTAATGAGCTTTGATCAAATGTTAGCAAGTTTGGAATTTGGGTTGCAAACTGCTACAGGAGTCCTTGTTTTGTTGCAAGATACAGTCTAGTGAGAGGGTGAACACACCAAATTTGAGGTTGGAGGGTAAGGAATTGAAGGATAAGTTGGAAAACTAAAAAGTACACTTTTCCATGGCATCAAAATTGTTGTTGGGTTAACCTAGAAAAATGTAAGGCTGTAGGGTTTCTTATAGCTACAAAATAGGGCACAATGCAGGAATTAGTGGACAATGCGCAATTAACAACAAATAAAAAATAGCAAAGGAAATGACCTAATTGTGAAGTAGAAATTATATTCAATATTATAATCATTTCAACTATCATCAAAAGCTAAGATATTGTGCAAGAAAATACTGCTCATAAAACTGTCTAATTAACCATGCATGAAAGTAACTTTTAGAAATACTTTACAAAAATAAACAAATGCATGAATAGAAATAATACAAGAGGTATCTTGAGCACATAGGGTGGGAAACCCAGGGAAGCTCAAAACCCTTATAGGGAAGCCTTACTAAGAGCTAAAATCATGTATCATTTCTATTAATTGAAAAGTTTCTTGTACATGGAAGAGTTACAAAACTTGCTTAAAATCATTAATCTAGACTTCTCTTATTTTTCACATGCTTCACTATATTTTTCTTATACTATCTAATGGGCTACTCAAGCCTCTTATTTATAAAAATGGGTAGGCTCCTTGAGGGGATGACTGCTTTCCCTCCAAATATCCCTAAAAAAATGGATCTTGTTTCTTGGGTCATAATGTAGTAGAAAGAAGGAGGATTTATTGTCCTCAACCAGCCAAGTTCATGTTCTTCAGTTGGAGGGAGCTGGACCTATGAATATATCTAGTTGGATATCCTCAAAATGCATTCAAAATCCCTTAAAAATATCACACAATTGTCATGTTAGGCATATAAAATATGAAAATATCTTTGACTTCCTAAGAACTCATTAAGTTATGAAAGTGCTTTTAAGTGCAAAAATACAAGTTCAATATAGCCTTTATATTCCTAGGGGTGGTTATATGGACCTCATGTTTTACCTATTTAGGAGGCCCATCATATCCCCTACTGGAATTATTGCTCACCCTTTGATAAACTTACTCTTATTTCCCCATCTTCTCTTTCTCTTTCATCCCTCTTACAACTTGCTTGACATCCCATGTTAAGCTAAAGGTGGTTGTGTTTGCTGGGTGGAAACCTACATTTTCTTAAATGGACTACCATTCCTTAGACTCCTCTTCCTAACTTTGATTTTTTTTATCCCTCACAGTAGGGGTGGATTGAATCTAAGACGAATCCATTGGACTCCAAGCCTCTAAACAACCCTCTTTACAAGGGAGTCTTGGAAAGTAAAAATTGTACTTGGTTAGGAGAGTGGAATTATCTAATTTTTGTACTCTCAAGAAATTATTTCCATCTCCTTTGGCAAGCTTGCGAGCTTTCCTCTCTTAACAATTTGAAAATGTCTTCAAAGTTGAGGATGGAATCCATTTGTGTCTACTTGTAAAAATCCCAATACTGTGGAGGCTTCTGTAAGAATTGTATGAGTTGAAGTGAGGATGGATGGGTTTAGGTGCTCAGGGATGATCCATAGTGTCTCTTTTATCTCTCCATACATTTTATTTTTTACCTATTTAGCTCTTATTTATTCATTCCTTAACGAAGATGCTAGGGACAACAATTTTTCATCCCTTAGATAAGGGTTTATATCCCATATAGTGAATTATATAAGCACATGATCGTGAAGGTAAAATTCAACAACCTTGGATTTTTTCTCCATACATTAATTTTGAAAAAAATCAATGGATTCTTTGGTTTCTTGTAGAGGGATGACCACTCTCTACATAATCAAGGTGATTTAAAATTGGCACCATGGTTCTTTCGAAATTAAGAGTAAGCATCAAAAGGTTTTCCGCAGTTAATTTCCTATAAAGATAGGTGTGTCATAGTTCGTAAAGTTGTTTCCAAGGTTGTAATGTGAGTTTCCTTCGCTTGTAGCAACCCTTGTGTATATTGTAATTATATTTTCAACTTTATCTATGTTTCTCAATCTATTCCCTCCTACCTTATTTTTCGATACTTATGAAGTCCATTTCTCCCCTCATTTTATTCATCTAATCCTCCATTCTAGAAATATCAACCACTCCATTGGCTTGGACTATTCTCTTCCACAAGTGAGTTTCTACTTTTTATTTATCCACCGTAAGCAGTAACTGGGGAACTAGGTTCTTAGGGAGCACTCTTCTTGATGTTCCTACAGGAGGGGATCAAATTAATGGCAAAGAGAAAAAGGAACGGGGTTGCCTTAATTGCTTGGTTATTTTTTTAGTTTTCTACAATTATATAGTCTGCTCCTGGAGTAGGGAATATTATTCTTATAGATGTGAAGCCTATTCCTATAGATGGGAACCTTAGCCTTGTGACTCTACTTTCTACTTTATTTCGTCAAGGCATTATTGCATTTCTTCTAGTTGTGCCTCTGGTTCTTGTAACTCTTCCTCCTTTATATCTTGTAGCCTTTTATTTTCTGGATTGGGAGTTTCCTTAATAGGGGTAGAAGAAAGTTTTTTTTCTTGCCATTGTACCTTATCCTGGGGCTTTTCCTTTTAGTGTACACAAATGTTTTAACATACCTAGTTGCTTTTGTTTTTGTCAGAGTGTTGAGGCATGTTGATGTGGCTACAATTTCCTTCTCGTCTTCCTCTAGGGTTTCCTCCAATTTTTGTTTTGTAGAATTGTCCACTTCCCTCCCTTTTCTCTTCTTGGTTGAACTCTTCTGAGGTTTTTTTAACTTTTCGTTGGCCTCTAGAAAGGCTTGGTTTTCCATATCCACAAATTTTATCGAGGGGATGGGATGTTGTAGGTTTTCCAAGGAATCATTGACTAACAATTTAATCAGGCCATGATGGGTTAGGTAATTTTTCTTACCTTCCTTGAATTTGGTGCTCATTTTCTTGAGGGATTGAAAGAAGAAATATGGGATGCTCAAAAACTCATGATTGGAAGGTTTGCTTAAAATCTCAGCTAATAGAGGAGTATGAATTGGTAGACATAAACAATGCTCATCTTACCTCACTGGAAATGTATTTGAGAATATGGTAAGATACATCATCCCAAGGGTAAGGTAGGCTCTCCCTTCTAATTACATTCTTATCCTCATTTGATTTTTTCATTGGGGGATAATAATCTTCTCTTGTAATCAATAGCCTCGTGTCTCTATTCTTTGTTCCATTGTACCCCCATAGGGAAAGTGGTGACCCTAATGATAGAATATTTATTAACATATATCATCAGTCCCTTGAATACATTGATCAATCCTTGGCCTTTAGGATTTTTCAAGTTCATTGAAATTCTAAAGCAAACTCATCATCGAAACCCATGCGATTTTCTAAGAAGCCTAACCATTGATAATTTTCTAGGATAAAAAACTTGGGATTCTGATGAATTCTAGTTGTATCAATTGGCTCTCTTTTGTTAAGTACATCCCCTATGGTGTATGAAAAAGTCTTCAAAGGTATGGGGTTCGATTTTACAAATTTGGACAAGCTTTCAAGCAAGGAAAAGCTTTATTTTTTTGTTGCTACATGATACAAAGTTTCTTGTGGTAGGGGGGACTCTATTTTTTTTGCAATTTATAGAAATGTACAATTTTAACTATAACAAAATAACTTATCCTTATCTATCCACAACCATACCATGAAAAATGTATGGAGATTGATAAAAGAACTAATGGATTGTTCCTCTTTCCTAGTTTAAAATTCAAACAAAAAAAACCCTAAAGAATTAATTGATAATTCCCAACAATTAAGGAATGTGAGCAAGATGATGGAAATAATTTATATGTATTTTTTTATAAAATAAACCACTTTTCAACCTACTTATTGGTCTCAATGAGCAATTTCAATGATACTCTACATTCTTGTAGCAAACCCTTTGTCTCCTATAGTTGCATACGATTTTTCTCATGTAGCTCTATAATTATGAGTCCAATATCCTATAGCTTCCTCATATAACAATGGAAAAATTTTCACGGGCATATTAACATGTATTTTCATGCATAGAGTTAAATAGGTGGTGTGCTTAAACTGACTTTTTTTTTTTAAGTGGAGATGATTTGAAGTGGTGGAGGAGGAAGGCTCAACACCTAACATTGAATTGGCCCACCTACCCTCATTGAACTTCATACAACTCATATATTCACCTCATCCCATCATCAATCGGCAACAACAACTACATTTTTTAAAGATAGCTAGTTTGTCTCATTTGTTTTCTCACACCTGGGAACAACTTTAGACATAGTGGAGTTGACTACCAAACTATCTGAGACTTCTTCTACTTTGGTTGGCTATTAAACCATTCCCTTTTTACACAAACAATATTTTCCTATGCTTTAAATGAATTCATAGTGTGAATGTTATATATTTCCATACATGATGCTTACCTTTCATGGCACTAGAGGGTGCTATTTTTTCCTTCGTAGGTGTTTTCAAGGTGTTTTTATTGAACAAACAGTCTTGTAGCAGCTCACACGGAATCTTGTAGCTACTTAGGCCCATTTATTTAAAGGCTATATTAGTGGCTTGTTGATTCTACTGATATGGAGTTGTTAACCCTTGCTAGAGGATGTGGCCTTATTTAAGAGTGAATTTTTTTCTGAAACTTGAGCCTGAAGGATTCATGTTGGTTTCTATAGGACTGTGTAGTTTATTGTAGTAGTTATGGAGGTCCCTCATGCTCACTAAAATACCCTTTTGAAGTAGCAAAGAGTCTTGATCATTCATGGAGTAAAATATGTGGATGGAGAGGGATTTTGTTGTGGTTGTGGTAGAGAAAATGAAGAAACTAAGTTGTTGTAAGGTTAGAAATGGAAAATATTGGAGGAGGAACTAGGGTATGATGCATGGTGATTAAAGAGATAGGTGCTAAGGTACTTCTAGTGTATTTATTTAGCTTAGATGCCAACAATTTCCTCGAGATGTAACTTTTTTTCTCGAAACTAAGTCTTCTTGTAGCATTACAATACTTTCCTATAGAGATTCAGGGACATTGAAAAATTTTCATGTGGTGAAAAATAGTGCAGGGGTGCCATTTGGGCCCTCTTAGAGTGCTTGAGTTGATGTCTTGGGATGATGAAGCAAACTACGACATTTCTTACTATTTTTTTATATTATACTTGCACATAAGAAAAGGTGAGACTAAAATATTTTTCTCTTCCTTTTTATTTTCTCATTTTTTTCTTTTTCTTATATAATTTTTTCCCATTTTTTTCTTTTTTTGTTTTTGAGGCTTACTAGTTGACTCATGGAGATTTTTAGTCAGTGAGCCTACCCTAGGTTACTTGGAGGATGTTTTCGCTTGGATTTCTTATTCATTTTTCTTATTTAGGCTTACGAGCTACATCATAGAGGATTTCAGATAGTGAATTTTCCTCAAGTGCCTCAAAGGAGGTTTTTGCTTGAGTTTTTTTTCCCTCCTTTTTTATCCTTTTGTTGGTTAGGGACTGAATGGAATGAGAGATTTTATTCTTAATCACATTCAATTCCTTACTTATTGAATTGGTAAAATCAACCATGGAAAGGGGCTTCTTTTATATTTTCAATCGGTATCTATTTACTAAGAGTAGAACTTGTTCCTCATCTATAGTCTTGATTTTGACTAAAGCCATTCTCATAGAACTTATAAACCAGATAAGGCCCCAAACATCTAGTCATGATATGAACCTTGAAATCCTTAAACCTAGATTCATGTAGGAGGGCCCCATCACCCTCTTCAAATGCTCCATTTTTGATATTCTTATCATGCCTAAATTTTATTTGCAACTAGACTTTTTATTTGCAACTAGACTACTTCAATGTGTAATAATGCCTTAGTTGGGTTTCCATCCTCAAGGTGTCGTACTCAAATTTAATTGAAAATGATTTGTTATTATCGTAGACTAACTCATAGGGGGTAAAATTAGTGGTGGTCTTCCAAGTGGTGTTATAATCCCACTTGGTATCAACAAGTCTTTCTTCCCAGTATTTTTTGTTGTTCTAGATGACTTTGGTCAAAGTTCTCTCTAATGCTTTGTTGGTGACTTCCACTTGCCCATTTTCTTGGGGTAATATGGAGTATAATTCCGATTTCAAATGTAGTGTTGCTTCAGTATCCCTTCAATTAGATTGGAGGTGACCTAGCAGCCTTGGTCAATCACTAATTCTCTTAG
The DNA here is from genome assembly GCA_000404065.3 of Pinus taeda. Lineage (NCBI taxonomy): Eukaryota > Viridiplantae > Streptophyta > Pinopsida > Pinales > Pinaceae > Pinus > Pinus taeda. The sequence goes on along the minus strand of APFE031523402.1, from coordinate 39,363 downwards.
ACAACCAAACCTGTATAAGATATTATCCCTTAGAAGATTTGCCACTTTTTGTTTTATGTAAAATTTATGGTGACTCAGAAGGTGCTATTAATAGGTTAATTATTTATTGTCACTTATTTACAGAAAATTAATTCGTTTAGTAGAAGCAACAAATAAAAACATAAAAAAACACTAATCACAAATTGAAAATGTAGGAAAATAAGTGAAAAACCAATTACATAGTTTACACCAGTATTTTTGGAAAAAACGTCCGTAGAAAAACCCAAATGTGGGGAAAGATATTTTTAGATTTGAGGTATTTTATTATTATCTTTAGTAAATAAACTACTATTGATAAATAAAACTACTTGACTTCAGCCGAAAAGTTATAGAAAAATATTTCTACACTTCTTTTAATCTAGAAAACACCATGGGTTCTCTATTATGCGATTCAATGTTAGGTCCCTATAATACTAGTGGTTCCCCCATTACTATTGTCATTGTATCCCTTATTGTTATTATTGTGCCCCTATTTTCGCCATGTTGTTATTAGTATGCCCCATAGAAATCCACTATTGTTATTGTTGTGCCCTTATGTTATTACTGTTAGGCTGGCTTGATTATATTGTGACCCCTTAGACTCCTATATATAGAAGGGAGGTTTAGTCATTTGTATCATCTAAGAATTGTTCATTTGTGTAATTTAAAGGTGGTTTCCCCCTCGAAGAGGCTAAATTCTAAGGCGTTGATCTATCTTTTCTATCCTTTTGTGAGCTGGTTTCCTAACATTTGGTATCAGAGCTTCGGATTCTAGGGTTTCACTGTTCCAAACAGGTCATCATGGAATTTTCACTATAACCTGTTTCTTGCAATGTTTCAAAAGCTAAGAAAACCCATTTGAGTTGAAATCATTATGAACTTCGGGTCCAAATTTCAGAGCTTGTCTCACTACATTTTCAGAGATATGACCTGAGGAAGTTAGGGTTTTTGTAGACTCCCAAATTACATCTCAAACAAGTGACCTAGGGAAAATTATCATAACTTTTGTTCTGAGCATCAGATTGAAATTTCACCAGAAGTTTCAAAAATAGGATGACCTGTAGCTTTCTATATGTCAGTTTCAGATACTAAGGTCAAAAAAGTGACATGTGGCACTTCGTACAAGTTCGCTCTACTGAACTAGTCTATAATCAAGTAATTGTGGGAGATTTGGCATAACTCTTCCTTGGGGATCCAATATTGATCAGGCTTATGGGGTTAGAAACAGGACTCAAAGAGCTATTGCAGGAGGTGACTGCATATATTCAAGATATACAGTTACAGAGAAACAACAGATTCAATATCGAGCTCTTACAAAGTGAAAAAAAGGTGTGTAGATTTTTTAAAATTTTGCATAAGACTGGTTTGAAAAATTAGTTTGAAGGAATTCAAAAGGAATAGTGAAGAATTATTAGCATTAATTTATGCCCTAAAGAAAGAAAATGGAACACCTAGTAAGAAACCTGAAAGCTCTAGCATGACTTGTGAAGAAGAGGAAGAAATGCAACATCATATATCACAATTACAAGACTAAGTACAACAAATTTCACTCTCACAAAAGGTAACTAAAGCCAAGATGAATTGTGTGGAAGCTAATATGAAATGCATGCAAGTTAATATGGATGGCATGGATGCTACGATGAATGGAATGGATGCTAAGATGGAAGAATTGAAGATAAATTTGAATAAGTTGCTACAAGAAATGGTTACTAATGGTGAAAGGGTGGTGAAGGAAACTCATGATGAGAACAAAAGAAATGTTAATCATGATTTCATAGACTCTAATGTTGGATTGAAGGCCCACCATGATCCAAGAATCGATATGAGGAAATTTGATGGCAAGGATACCAGAACATGGATACTACAGTTGGAGAAATGTTTCGATCTCTATAATGTGAAAACCACACAAAAGGTACGTATTGCAACTTTATATTTGGAACCAAATCAGTTTGTATGGTATCATTGGATTTTCTCTCGTAAACAAATTGTCATTTGGGAAATTTTTATGAAATAAATGATACCACATTATGAGTTTACAAAAAGCAACATCTTTTTTAGCCAATTTATAAATCTCAAACAAAAGGGTTCAATGATGGAGCACATTTAGGACTTCGAAAAATTGAACATAAGGGTAAAAGATATTCCAGGGGAGCATAAGATTGATGTGTTCATAGGGACTTTAAAGGATAATATCCAACATGATGTTTGCCTTTTGGAACCTGATTCATTGGAGAATGCATTTAGGTTAGCAAGAAAAATGGAAAGTAAAATTATGGCAACCAAAAATCCTACCACTCACAACTATAAATATGGAAGTGTTGTTTCTCCTATCCTTCCACAAACTACAAGGTTGACACCACAACAATTGGAAGAAAAAGGAGAAAAAGGGCTTTGTTACAGTTGTGATAGCAAATACACTAAAGTTCATAAGTCTGCTGAGAAGAAATTATTCTACATATACTGTGAAGAGGAGTAAGAAAAGGAACAAGAAATGTCAAAAGAAGAGGATATACTCCAGGAACAAACCCTAGATAAGGAAGAAATGAATCCGACCATATCTTGTAATGCATTGACTGGAATTACCACTCCTCAAACTATCAAGATAGTAGGACATATCAAGAAGAAAAAGGTAATAGTGTTGATTGATTCAGGAAGTACCCATAATTTTATTCATTGCAAGATAGCCAAGGAATTGAATTGCTTCCTATATCCAGCATCAGAGTGTCAAGTGATGGTTGCAAGTGGAGGAACCATAAATTTGTATGGAAAGTGCCATAATATCAAGCTATACATAGGGGAATATGTATTGAATAGCCCAATGCATTCCATTCCAATGGATGGTGCTGATGTTGTACTAGGAGTCCAATGGCTACAATCCTTGGGTACAATAGCTTTTAATTTTCAAGAACTTTTCATGAAATTTTCTGTGGAAGTAAAGGAAGTTGAATTAAGGGGTATTGTAGGGAAACTGAGAAAGGTAATCATCTCTAACTATATGACAAATCTTCTAAACAAAGAACAACGAGGCAGAATTGCACAATTATGTTCACTAGAGGTTACCACATTGAAATCTTCTATTTATCCAGGTCTCCAAAAAGTCTTGGACAATCATTCCAAGGTATTTGAGACTCCCAAAGGCCTCTCACCTATTTTTGATCATGATCATGCTATTCATCTGATTCTAGGAAGTGTTCCTCCAAACTTTAGGTCGTACAGATATCCCTATGCCCAAAAGAGTGAAATTGAACGTATGGTTGCATAAATGCTAGAAGCTGGTATAATTCAACCTAGTGAAAGTTCTTTCTCTGATCCAGTAGTATTGGTGCGCAAGAAGGATGGATCGTGGCACATGTGTCCGGATAATAGGGGGCTCAACAAGCTCACTATTAATGATAAATTTCTCATTCCTACCACTGATGAATCATCAGATGAATTGCATGGATCAATTTACTTCACCAAATTGGATCTTTGTTTAGGATATCATCAAATCAGAATGAAGAATGAAGACATTCTAGAAACAACATTTAGAACTCATGAGGGTCATTATGAATTTTTGTTCATGCGTTTTGGACTTTCCAATGCGCCTTCTACATTTCAAGGTTTGATGAATTCCATTTTCAAACCCTTCCATAGAAAATTTGTGTTAGTATTTTTTGATGATATATTAATCTACAGCAAGTCTTGGAAGGATCATGTTCAACATGTTGACAGGGTGCTCAAGCTATTGGAGGAGAAGCAATTATATGCAAAAGCCTCCAAATGTTTCTTTGGAGTATAGAGGTGGAATATCTAGGTCATATTGTATCTCATGAGGACCTTAAGGTAGAACCTAACAAAATTGAAGCCATTAAGGAATGGAAAATCCCCACATCCATAAAGCATCTACGAGGATTTCTTGGGTTGATAGGGTATTATCACAAGTTTGTTAAGAATTATGGGAGAATAGCAGCACCTATAACAACATTATTGAAGAAAGATTCGTTTTCATGGACTCCAAAAGCAACAAAGGCCTTTGAACATATTAAAGAGGCAATGTGCCAAGAACCATTCTTAGCTACGCTAGACTTCACAAAAACCTTTATTGTGGAATGTGATGCGTCAGGAAATGGAATTGGTGATGTTTTAATGCAATATGAAAGATCCATTGCTTTCGAAAGTCGTCCAATCAAAGGAAAGTATTTACACAAAGATATTTATGAGAAGGAAATGTTGGCAATACTACATGCACTTAAGAAATGGTGACTCGACCTAATGGGAAGACACTTCAAGTTAAAAAAGGATCATGATAGTCTTAAATAATTTTTAGAACAAAGATTATCCTCTCAAGAGCAAGAAAAATGGGTCACAAAGATGTTGGGTTATGACTTTGAAATCATCTACAAAAAAGGGAAGCAAAATTTTGTGGCAGATGTGCTCTCAAGAAAGGATGAGGATGTGGAAGCATTGTTCTGCGCCATTTCTATTATCCAACCAAATTGGATAAACAAAGCAAGGGATGAATGGAAGAATGACGAATAAGTGTGGGAAATCATTCAAAAGTTACAACAAGATCCCAGTACATCTAATACATTTAGCTGGAAAAATGATTTGTTATGGTACAAAGATCGCTTATACCTATGTAAGAATTCCCAACTCAAACACAAGATTCTTACGGAATTTCACACTTCTCCCTTAGGAGGGCACTCAGGAGTTTTAAAAACCTACCATAGGGTTAAGAAGGAATTTTTTGTGATGGCCTTAAATCAGATATTCAAAAGTTTGTGACAGAATGTTTGGTTTGCCAAAAAAATAAAGTTGAAACAATTAAGACGCCAAGTCTTTTACAACCTTTATCCATTCCACGCCAATGTTGGGAGGAGGTTTCAATGGGTTTTATCACAGGTTTACCCAAGTCTGAAGGAAAGAGTGTCATCATGGTGGTAGTTGATAGACTTACCAAGTATGCACACGTTTGTGAATTATCGCATCCATTTAAAGCCAATACAGTGTCTGTTGCATTTATGGACAAAAGCTACATGGAAACCCAAATATTATTGTAAGCGACAGAGATCCCATTTTCACTGGAAATTTTTGGACAAAATTATTTTCTTGTGTTGGTACTTAGTTAGCTCATATCTCATCTTATCATCCTCATTCTAATGGGAAAATTGAGATAGTAAACAAATGTTTGGAAGGATATCTTCGTTGCTTTGTATCTGATAAACAGACACAATGGGTCAAATGCTTGCCTCCGGCTAAATGGTGGTATAGCACTTCCTTCCATATTGTAGCAAAAATGACCCCATTTATGGCACTTTATGGATATCATCCACCATCCATCACATCATATTTAAGATAAAATTCAAAGGTTCATGTAGTGGAACATCACATAGAGCATCAACAACAAGCTCTCCAAGTCTTAAAGGATAACCTCACATTGGCGCATAATAGAATGAAACAACAGGCATATCAACATCGTAGTGAAAGAAGTTTTAATGTAGGTGACTGGGTATTCCTACATCTATAACCATATAAATAAATGTCCGTCAAGCAAGCTAAGAAGGATAATAAATTATAACCAAAGTATTATGGTTTGTACAAGTTGTTGCAAAATATTGGTACCATGGCATACAAATTGGAGCTTCCTGTAGCTTCCCAAGTGCACCCAGTTTTCCATGTTTCATGTCTAAAGAAGGTTATAGGTGATAAGCTCCTAGTTACAACAAATATTTCCAAAACTTGATGAGGAAGGAAAAATCATATTGGAACCGAAAGTAGTCAAAGAAACAAGAACTCGACAGCTACAAAATCGATCAATTTCGAAGTATCTCATCAAGTGGAAGAACTTATCCATTTAAGATTCCATATGGGAGGATGAGAATTTTATACAAAATCTTCCAGAACTACTCAAATGTTGAGGACAATGCTTTTCGGAAGGAGAGGGGCATGTTAGGTCCCTATAATACTAGTGTTTCCCCCAATACTATTGTCATTATATCCCTTATTGTTATTATTGTGCCCCTATTGTCCCCATATTGTTATTAGTCTGCCCCATAGAAACCCATTATTGTTATTGTTGTGCCCTTATGTTATTACTATTAGGTCGAATTGATTATATTTTGATCCCTTAGACTCTTATATATAGAAGGGAGGTTTAGTCATTTGTATCATCCAAGAATTGTTCATTTGTGTAATGTAAAGGAGGTTTCCACCTCGAAGAGGCTGAATTCTAAGGTGTTGATCTATCTTTCCTATATTTTTGTGAGCTAGTTTCCTAACATTCAAACTTCCTTTAGCAAAACATATTGGACTCTACAAATTCACACTAGCTCTTTCTGGCAATTTGTACTAGCTTCTAGAAAACTCAATTTTCCTTCTGGAAGAATCCAATGGCCTCCAACAAATTCACATTGGCTTCAGGTGAACTTGCAATGGCACTAAAAAAATTGATCTAACCTCTATAAGACTCACACTAGCTTTTGAAAAATAATCTCGGCCTCCTATGAATACGCTGAGCAATTCAACCTCCTCCTAAAACTCATGGCCTCAATGGGAAAACTCAACCTCCTATAGAAAATATTGATAGAAATAATATCTAGAAAAAATTTCCTCAATCACTTTTGTTTAAACCCTCTAATGTCTTCTAAAAATCACCCACTCGAATACTTGTATCTTCTCCAAAGTTGACCATCAATCTCCTTTATAATATTCCGTTCAAAAATTAATAGCCACGATTAGAAGTTCACTTGATTTAATCAATGACTAAGATCATCTTAAAAAAAATTTACAAGTTTATAGAGGAAAATAGACCTTACTGCAATTAATATCAATTTATCATTCACTTTTCCTAGGTTAGACTTACGAAATATTTTAAAAATCACTAACTAACTTAATTAAGATAGTTTTACTAGTTGAACCTTAGGGAAAATTACATGGGCTTAGAGATAATTAAACCCTCTATGTCTTTAACTTCAATGCACCTATCAAGACTAGAATAATTATCCAAGCTACAAAAACTAACACCCTCTTAGTGAGGAAGGTGTTCTCCACTATACCCAACTTATCCCTGAAGAAAACAAGCTTTCCTTTACCAAAGACCTTCATTAGAATACCTGCAACATGTTGATCTGTTATGAAACCAACTCAAGAAAAAGATAGAAAAGATAGATCAACACCTTAGAATTCAGCCTCTTCGATGGGGCAACCTCCTTTACATTACATAAATGAACAATTCTTAGATGATTCAAATGACAAAACCTCCTTTCTAATATAGGAGTCTGATCACAATATAACCAGCCGACTAACAATATTATAAAGCCACAAAATAACAATAGAGGGATTCTATGAGGCACAGTAATAATAAATGGGGGAATTAGGGAACAACAATATTAAGGGGGTACAATACAATAGTATTTGGGGTTAATCACTAGTATTATAAGGACCAACATGCCCCCTCCTTCAAAAAGTGTTGTCCTCAATGCTTGAGAAGTTTTGGATGCTTCTGTATAAAATTCTCATCCTCCCATGTGGAATCTTTAGTGGATAAGTTCTTCCACTTGATAAGATACTTCGAAATTGATCAATTTCGTAGCTGTTGAGTTCTTGTTTTTGTGACTGCTTCCGGTTCCAATATAATTTTTCCTTCCTTGTCAAGTTCTAGCAATATTGTTTGAACTAGGAGCTTGTTTCCTATAACTTTTTTTTAAACATGAAACATGGAAAACTGGGTGCAATTGAGAAGCTGCTGGAAGCTCCAATTTGTATGCCATAGTACCAATCTTTTGCAACACCTTGTATGGACCATAATACTTTGGTGATAATTTATTATCCTTCTTAACTTGTTTGAGGGACATTTTCTTATATGGTTTTAGTCGTAGGAATACCCAATCACCTACATCAAAACTTCTTTCGTTGCGATGTTGATATGCCCGTTGTTTCATTCTATTCTGTGCCAGCACGAGGTTATCCTTTAAGAGTTGGAGGACTTTTTGTTAATGTTTGATGTGATGTTCCACTACTTGAAGCTTAGAATTTTCTCTTAAATATGATGTGATGGATGGTGGTTGATACCCATAAAGTGCCATAAATGTGGTCATTGTTGTTGCTGTATGGAAGGAAGTGTTATACCACCATTTAGCCAGAGGCAACCATTTGACCCATTGTGTCTATTTATCAGATACAAAGCAATGAAGATATCCTTCCAAACATTTGTTTACTATCTCAGTTTTCCCATCAGATTGAGGATGATAAGATGAGCTATGAGCTAACTGAGTACCAAGACAAGAAAATAATTCTGTCCAAAAATTTCCAGTGAAAATGGGATCTCTGTCACTTACAATAATCTTTGGGTTTCCATGTAGCTTTTGAATTGTTTCCATAAATGCAATAGAAACTGTACCGGCTTTAAATGTATGTGATAATGCACAAAAGTGTGCATACTTGGTAAGTCTGTCAACTACCACCATGATGACACTCCTTCCCTCAGACTTGGGTAAACCTGTGATAAAATCCATTGAAACCTCCTCCCAACGTTGGCTTGGAATGGATAAAGGTTGTAATAGACCCGGTGTCTTAATTGTTTCAACTTTATTTTGCAGGAAAACCAAACTTTCCGCCACAAACTTTTGAATATCTGATTTGAGGCCCTCCCAAAAAAATCCTTCTTAACCCTGTGGTAAGTTTTTAAGAATCTCGAGTGCCTTCCTAAGGGAGAAGTGTGCAATTCCATAAGAATATTTTGTTTTAGCTGGGAATTCTTACAGAGGTATAAGCGATCTTTGTACCATAATGAATCATTTTTCCAACTAAATGTATCCAACGTACTAGAATCTTGTTGTAACTTTCAAATAAGTGCCCACACTTCTTCGTCATTCTTCCATTCCTCCCTTGCTTCATTTATCCAATCTGGTTAGATAATAGAAATGGCACAGAACAATGCTTCCACACCCTCATCCTTTCTTGAGAGTGCATCTGCCACCACATTTTGCTTCCCTTTTTTATATATTATTTCAAAGTCATAACCTAACATCTTTGTGACCCACTTTTGTTGCTCTTCAGAGGATATCTTTGTTCTAAAAAGTATTTAAGGCTATCATGATCCGTTTTTACCTTGAAGTGTCTTCCCATTAGGTAGGGTCACCATTTCTTAAGTGCATTGAGTATTGCCAACATTTCCTTCTATAAATACCTTTGTGTAAAAACTTTCCCTTGATTGGACGACTTTCAAAAGCATGGGTCTTTCATCTTGCATTAAAACAACACCAATTCCATTTCCTGAAGCATCACATTCCACAATAAAGGTTTTTGTGAAGTCCAGCGTAGCTAAGATAGGTGCTTGGCACATTGCCTCTTTAAGATGTTCGAAGTCCTTTGTTGCTTCTGGAGTCCATGAAAATGCATCTTTCTTCAATAGTGTTGTTAGAGGTGCTGCTATTCTCCCATAATTCTTAACAAACTTGCGATAATACCCT
>APFE031523402.1:0-28563 GCA_000404065.3 Pinus taeda | reverse complement strand
GTAAAAATTTCCCAAGTGATAAATTGTTTACGAGAGCAAAGCCATTGATACCATACAAACTGATTTGGTTCCAAATATAAAGTTGCAATACGTACCTTTTGTGTGTTTTGCACATTATTGAGATCGAAAAATTGCTCCATCTGTAATATCCTTGTTGCGGGATCCTTTCCATCAAACTTCCTCATATCGATTTTTGGAATATGGTGGGTCTTCGATCCAACATTAGAGTCTATGAAATCATGATTAACATTTCTTTTGTTCTCATCATGAGTTTCCTTTACTACCCTTTCACCATTAGTGCCCCTTTCTTGTAGCAACTTATTCATATTTATCTTCAATTCTTCCATGTCTGTTTTCAAATCTATCTCCAAATCATCCATCTTAGCTTCCACGTCATTCATCTTAGCTTCCACATCATTCATCTTAGCTTCTGCACATTTCTTTAAACAATCCATCTTAGATTCTGTTCCTTTTTGTGCAAGTGACACTTGTTGCACTTGGTCTCGTAATTTTGATATATCATGTTGCATTTCTTCCTCTTCTTCATGAGTCATGCTAGAGCTTTCAGGTCACCTACTAGGTGTTTCCATTTTATTTCTTCGGGGAATCAATTATTGATAATAATGCTTCACTATGCCCATTGAATTCCTTCAAAATAAATTTTCAAACCAAGCTTAAGCAAACATTTTAAAAAATATACACACCTTTTTTCACTTTGCAGGAGCTTGATATTGCCTCTGATGTATCTCTGTAATTTCGGATCATCCAGTTCTGAAATTGTGACCTGTGGTATCCCTCTGTGTCCTCTTTCCAATGCCACCAGTCTGACCCCAATTGGATTCTCCAATGAAGAGTTATGCCAAATCTCCCACAGTGACCTGATTATAGACTAATTCAGTAGAGCGAACTTGTACGACGTTCCACGATTCACCATTTCTACCTCTGGCTCTAAAAAATATATAGAAGAAACTACAGTCCATGCTCTTTCTTCACCTTTTTACGAAATTTCAATCCATTTCTCAGAGAAAAAGTTATGACGATTTTCCCCAGGTCACCTGTTTGGAATCTAATTCAGGAGTCTGCAAAAAGACCAACTTCCTCAGATCGTATCTCCACAATTATAGCGCAAAATGCTCTGAAATTCAGACCTGAGAGCCTACATAACAATAATAATGTAAGGGTAGAATAATAACAAGTGGGCTTCTATGGGGCACAATAGTAACAGTACGGGCACAATAGGGGCACAACAATATTAATAACGGGTACAACTACAATAGTAATGGGGTAATCAGTAGTATTATCAGGACCCAACAGTTTTTCAGCGTGGGACCCGCCTTCTAACGATTTCAACGATTTCTGTGTGGTTCTATGATTTTCCCCATGACCAAGTGCTCGAGGCTTTCCTTTAGTGGGAGTTTTGCCCGACGATAGTGCATTTGCACTAATCACATATCAGAAACTACCTCTGTTTCTGGATCTGGGCTTCAGATTGCCAATTTGCATCCATGCGCGGTCTCCATGGGCTAACAGTCAACGTGCTTTAACAGAGGGTCCTAGTTGTTCTTTGTTGGCCACAAATTGCCATTATCCAGAGGTCATTTCTGGTAAGATCATTATTCAGAAGATTTTGAAGCTTGACATAATTTGAAATAGTCATGGAAATGTTTAAGGATACAATTTGGATCATGGCCTTCCCATTTAAAAAGCTTTTGGACCACTAAAAGTTGGTTTTCAAGCATCGACTAAGTGAGGGTATAGATGTATCACTTGTCCAATCTCTATCCATTTTTCACTACTTGGCTTTGAACCCTTGAGTCCAATCCTGAGGTACTCAACATCTCCCTTGTGCATCATCCTCACCTTCCTATCTAGAATTGTTTCTTCCTGCAATTCATTGAGATATTCAGGTAACAGAACATCAATAGAAGGCAATTGACTCTGCTCTTCTGTATCTTTAATTAACGAACATTCAAATAGTCTCAAGTTTTGTTCATTGATAACTGAGTAGATGTGCATGTAAGCTCGTAAATCAAGGCAAAAATCATTCTCACCAATTTTCTCAAGTATCTTGAAAGGTCCATACCTTATTGGCTTTAGTTTTTTATCTTCACCTTGCATTCTGTCTTTGCTAATATATAGCCAGACTTGATCAACAACTTGGAAACTATGATCCATCTGATGCTTGTCATGCCATGCCTTGTACTTGGCTTGGCTCTTTTCCAGTTGTTCCTGTACTGCCTGGTGAATCTCTTGGATTTGTTCAATGAACTTGGTTGCCTTGTCCACATCACTGTGTCTGCCAACTACTATGTCTTTACCAAAGACAAAATCTAAGGGAGACCTTGCTGTGAAAGCAAAACAGGTCTCAAAATGATATCTTTGTGTAGAAGAATGTTTAGCTCGGTTGTAAGCATGCTGCACATAATAAAAATTTTCATCCCAGAGTTTGGGATGCTTTCTGCAATAGCTTCCAAGCAACTGGATCACTGTCCTGTTGACTACTTTTATTTGGCCATTCGTCTGTGGATAAAAGGCTATGTTTTTCTTCAGTTTGGTGTCCATAAGTTCCCACAGACTCGACCAAAAGTTCCCAACAAATTGGGTGTATCGATCAGATACAATGGAAGTAGGTAATCCAAAATGAACCCATACATGCTGAAAGAACAACTTTGTAGTTTGTTTAGCTGTAATCTATTTATTACAAGGTATCAAAATACACATTTTGCTGAACCTATCCACAACAACATATAAATACTCATGACCTTTCCTAGATTCAAGTAGTCCAACAAATGCCATGGAAACACTTTCCCAAGGATGAGAAGGAACTAACAATGGAGTGTACAAGCCTAGATTTCTATTGTTGGGCTTGCTTTTGGCACACATGGTACACCCTCTTACATATCTAGAAACTTTCTCATTCATTTTTGGCCAATAACAAAATCTTTGCAGCTGTGTAACCGTTTTACTTACACCAGAGTGACCTGATATTAGAGAAGTTTGTGCTTCCCGAATTATCTTTACTCTTTCAGTTTGCGGAATGCATGGCTTCCCACAATGATACAAGAGTTGGTCCTTAATGTGATAATCCAATTCTTCTACTCATTTGCCTTGACTTAAAGTTGCATATACATCTTTGAAATCTATATCTTGAGCATATTGTTGAATGTAGCTTTCATGGAGTGTTGAATTCTGCTTAAGTATAGTGGATGCATTTATAATAGGTCTAGACAACATATCTGCAACTTTATTGTGTATGCCCTTCCTATATATGATGACTAAATGAAACTGTTGAAGAAAACCCATCCACCTATAATGTCTTGATTGTTGCAACTTAGTTTAGGAGTGTAGATATTGACATGTGTTATAGAAATTTTTGGGCACTTCAACCCCAATCATAAATGTCCATAAACTGAGGGCTCCTAAGTCCTTAAAAGTGTTGCTTCACTGCTTAAAGGAACAAGGTCAACTGATTACATCATCTCCCAGAAGTTCTCCACTTAAAACTGCTCATAAACGGTTAAAACTAGACCATACTGAAAGCTCAATGCAGAGGTTACGATGTATATCACCTTCCCAATGTACAGGGTACGATGGTAGGGAATGGAAAAATGGTAGGGACAAAAATGCGAGGTGGAAGATCATGGAATCTTTCGGAAGCTTCCCCTCTGACACTTGCCACTCCATTTTCGACCAGGGATGAGTAAGAGATCATCATTCTCCAAGTGGAAGCAGGAACTCTCAGAGAGAAGACACTAATCAAGATCCCAAAAGATGACTCACCTCTCTGTAATCATCTATATATGGATACCTCATCACAGAGATCCACAGGCTGGAATTCTGTATCTTATAGAGAAGTGTTGTTGGTATTCTAGTGTACATTCACAGTTTTGGGTGATCTAGCTTTGCTTGAGGTGAAGAAGGGCTTCTTAGCTGGAGGATGATGCTAGGTCAGAGCACATGGTTGTGATCTTCTTGCTACTTTTCATTTGAATAAAGCTATTCTTGTTTCCTTCCATATTCTTCTGTACTTGTTTATATATGCATGTATATGGTTAATGCACATCTGATCTTGCATTATTCATGAATTTAGATCCTTGTTTCTTGCATAGCAGTACGTTGTTGTGATTCTACAGGTATTTTTGAAGCTGGGTAGACAAAGAAGAAGTGGCATAAATCTATCAAGAAAGAGAGGAAATTGAGCGCAAGACTCAGGTTGGCCCTCTTGGTTCTCCTCTCATCTATTTTCATAAAAGGAATCAATAGTAGACTTTGATTGTTTGTTTCTAAGATAGCCACCCATCTCAGTGGGAATAACAGCATCCGAGTGGACATTATTCCTGTATAACAAAATGGCGACTCTGCTGGGGAGCGACTAGATTAGTTGTTAGCTTATCTATCCTTGTTTCTTTTATAAACATACAGACGAAGCCTGAAGTCAAGCCAGCTAGCCTTCGAATTGCATTTGTCATACAAATGCAAAGTAGATCAATGCTGCTTCAGTCAATCTCCATGTTTTTTTATGAATTAAACAATAGATCTGCAAGCAATCTAATTGCCCTAAGTGGTGGCTCTAGTAACCTCTTATATCACCCCTGTGTTTTACATACACTGATCCTTACTTATTCAGCCTAAACACCTGAACTAGATTGCAAACTGTGAGTGAAATCTCGTTCAAAGTATCACACAGCTACCATCACACCCTACCTTCAAGGTAGCCTGTATGCATCGCACTTCCCGAGTGCAGTAGGTGCGTTGCATACTGAGTTCACTGTGTAACAGGTGCGACAGTCAGGGAGGATTGACTTTACCCTCCGACTATGGATTTTTCTCACTTTTTTCAGTCTTATTCAAGAGTTTTGTCGTTTGTAATCAGTGTACTTCTGTGAAAACCCCCTTCTCTTGCATTATTCTGCCTCCTTAGTGCAAAGAACTATAAATGTTTTTTATGTATTATGCGTCGTTTTAGTTCTCTTTTGCAAAAAGTAGCATAGTTGAACTGTCGTCTCTAGATATTAAAGTGTCGTAGCTGTCATTTTCAGTTTTAGAAAACAATTCCATAGTTAGATAGTTGATTATACAGTTACTGTTGCATAGGATTTGAATTATTAGTTTTAAAGTGTCAAAAATCAATTTCCATTTCAAAATTGCAAAGTGTCTCTCTTGATTTCACTTCGTTTTGAAAAAGAATTTTGTTGAGTATTGTCGCTTTAAAAGTAATTTAGTTTTGCACATAGCTTTCTTAACATCATTCACACATTAAGAGAGTTGAAAAACAAATACATGCATGTGCATTTGCATTTTGAATGCTTGGCTTGATTTATGACTGTGCATTTTAGCGTGTGCTCTGTGCTCTGTGAAGAAAAGATGCTTGAATTTCTTCCCTTTAGTAGCTAGGATTTTCATTGCTGAAAGAAGATAAAACGTTTGTTTATCATCTTAGACTGCATTTTAGGAATTATACATACATTTCGTGGTGAACCTGAAAGGCAAACTGTTATGCAAGATCAACTTAAAATAAATTCAATGAATCTAACAACGCTTTGGAACTTAACGCACAACATCTAGAGGTCTAGGCTAGAGACATATTCTGGCATCGTAAAGCCTGGTAACTGTTGCTTTCAGTGCTGGTTGGGTGATTCCTTTACTCTGAGACGACAAGTGCCAGTACGGACTTGTGCTCCCACGTACCGTCATGTATATATTGGGAGACCACAATAGGCTGCATCCTTTATCCTTAGGAAGCCCTGTTTGTCGCCCTATCGATTGTAATGGACTGAACACAGCATTCGAGAAGATTGATTGCCGTACCGTAAAAAGTATTCTACAGTTTTACGATTGGTTTGGTAATCCTCTCTGCCTAGATCTCCAGAGAAGCCCATTTTTCTCCTTTTTAGACTCCTTAAAGGAAAAGGTCCTCTGAGTGCTTGTCACTTCAAGCTCAATAAAAATCGAAGGCGACTAGAGTCATCTTTTGTTTTTTCTTGACTCTTTAAAATCGAAAAAACAAGTTGTGTCCAAGCGTCTAAAAATTTATTTTAATCAGAATAATGTCACAAATCCCCCCCGTTGATCTTCAGGTTGAGAAAAATGGAGTCTACCAACCAAGGATTTCCTCGTGAAGGAAATCCTAGTCCCTTCTCCTCTCGGGAAGATGTTGGTCCACCCCATATGGCCACTTTGTGACTTCTAGGATTGACAATTGGTTTACCGGTCTGGCTCTTCTCTACCTCTGTCGTTCAGAATCCAATAATTCCTTAACAGTCTAATCAGCAACTAGACGACACTAGAGTTGTCTCCCAACCTTCCACTTCATCTGATTCTCCCTCTCCTCCTTCCTCTTCGTTTGATAAATCCGATAAAGCTAAAATTTAAGTAACTGAGAGGAAGAAGAAGCACAAAGAGAAAAAGGAAAAGAAGAAAAAGGAACCAAAATTGAAAGGGAGCAACGAAGTATCGTCTAGAAAAAATTCACACACCACACAGTCAAAACCTAAATCTCCTTGTTTCATTTGCAATGGAGACCACTATCACTGAGGTTGTCCCTACATCCCTCAGATCTTAAGGGACTGACCTCCTCGTTTGCACAATCCAGTAGCATCGACCTCTGGTGATCACGTTGAATGCTCACCGTCAACTAGTGAAAGTGAAGCACATGGACAAAGAAGGAATCCTAAACTTCCTTATAAGTTGTGTGAAGGCGATCAAGCCATCCACCGTTGTCCCTTCCTTGAAGAGGCTAAAAGAGTTTTAGATAATCGTCTGGTTTCACCGCTACGACTTCCTCCTGGATATCAAAAACTCTTGCCAAGTCCTCCACTGGTTGAAAATCCAGCTGGCCCGTCCTTGTGGTTAGCCGAAGCACCTATTATTGAAAATGAACCCTTTGAATCCATACCAGATGAAAGTCAAAGGGTTGATACGGTAGTTGACCCGGTCTTACCTTCAGAGTGTTCATCTTCGAATGATACCGTCACTGAAGAGAAAGAGAACGACACCGTTCAAATTCTTTTCATCAACACAAACTCCGATGAGCTTGGGGGCAATCCTCCCATTCCTTTATCACAGGAAGGAAGTTCATCAGAGTCATATCTGGCCGTCTATTCGGTCCCACCACCAAGTGACCTAGTTGTTTCCTTTGACTGGAATCTACTAGGCAGACCTCGTTTACCAGCCAGTGTACCATTCAGAATTATTGTACAAGCTTACATAATGGTCATGGTTGGTACCATCATCGATGAAGGGGCTTCTATGAGTATCCTTTCCTCAACTGCTTGGAAAGCGCTTGGTTCGCAATCGCTTTTGCCTGAAATGAGAAATATGACAGGCTTCGACAAGGGAACCAGTCGACTTTTAGGGATCCTTCGAAATGTGCCCATTACTTTGATAAGGAAAACTGTTCACACGAACGTTATGGTAGTTCAAGGACCTTTATATTATAATCTACTCCTTGGACACGACTATATTTATTGCATGGGAGCCATCGTCTTCTCACTCTTTAGGGTAATGTGTTTTCCGCACGAAGGCAGAATGGTCAAGCTCATGGACCAAATGCCATTCCCTGGATCACACATCGCAAATAGTCAAATGCCATCCCTAAATGGTCTTTTCACGCAAGAAATGTCTCATCGATCTCCAGTCCGTCCACCTGATGAGCGCGAGTGATTCAGGAAGATGTGACTGAAACCCAGGGGGCATGCACTGTAGTTTGTTTCGGGAGGAAAACCTTGGGTATAGAGTGGATTTCCGCGAGGGATATATGACTAGTCTGACACCCGTACTCACAGGAATGGGATTGGACTGGAATAAGATACCTTTGTTAAGGTTATGCTGAGTGGCATGCGGTCGCACCACTCCCCTTTGTCTATCTTGGTAGACATCGCCAAGGAAGCTTTCTGTCTGCTACACAGATGGAACTTTCGTGGTAACCTAGAAATTTTTCGCTATGCCTGGGGGCATGCAAACCTTTCCACGTGCAAGCGAAGAGCGGCTATTTATTTTTTAAATTTGTAGGACCTCTAACCCTTTAAACCTGTACGGCTAGTTGTTTCCTAACTTGCATAAAGAAAGGATCTGGGGCAAAGCTTCAAAAGGTGCAAGCTCCATAAAAAATGGCATCTCGACTGAGACATTCTTATCATTCGACTAGCGAGCAATACATTCATGCTTCATTCCTTCATGACTGCCACCCTGAACTCTGTATTGTCAGTTTGTTTTCACCTCCAAAATCATTTTCTTCATTCCGTGTCGTTGATGTGGGATTCATTAAGGCCCTCCTATGACAGGTCGCTTCTTGTAGACATCATCTCATTATCCAAGAAGTTGACTTAGGAACAACTCTTTCAGTACTTTGAAGCTTGCATGCCTCAATGGCAAGTTTCTCACTTTCGGCGACAGGTTTACATCAATGGCCTTCGACCAAGATATTTTACATGGTGTTCGATGCCAAGTCCCTTTTCACACCATGTGAATTGTACTATAGTACCTTGAGGATCATTGTCATTATTGGCGATTCCTCTCATGCCTGTTTACAGCTTGCATCATTGGCTGGTAATCAGGTAATGTCTTTCCATGTTCGACTCCAAAACATTTTTCACATGGGTCGAATTGTACTCCGAGTAAATATTGGACAAGTTTTGAAGACCCTAGATCTAGTTTCATCCATCTGAGCTGCAATATATTCAGGAATATAAAAACATTCAGTGTACATCATTGCCGAACATATGATCATCCAAACCAAAGGATGATGTGTCCATATCATCAGTCCGTCACTCAGACAATTATCTGTCCTATGTACATGAAAATGAATTTATAAAGCTAAGTATGGGAATGCATGCCTCCGCTAGATCATGAAGAATGTTGTCAAAATAATGTATTTTATTGTATCTTATTACAGGTCGCCTCCTAGCTCAGAAAAACTTCAGATCCTCATAGTAAAGCATTTCACCCGCCATTAGAAAGATTAACGACCTACATGCTTTAGGGGGCAACTGTTATAGACATTTTTGGGCACTTCAACCCCAATCATAAATGTCCATAAACTGAGGGCTCCTAAGTCCCTAAAAGTGTTGCTTCACTACCTAAAAGAACAAGGTCAAATGATTACATCATCTCCCAGAAGTTCTCCACTGAAAACTGCTCATAAATGGTTAAAATTGGACCATACTGAAAGCTCAATGCAGAGGGTGCGATGCATATCACCTTCCCAATGTACAGGGTGCATTGCATACTGAATTGCTCCTCTGTAGGGTGCGATGGTCAGGAATGGACAAATGGCATGGAAAAAAATGCGAGGTGGAAGATCATGCAATCTTCCAGAAGCTTCCCCTCTGACACTTGCCACTCCATTTTCGACCAGGGATGAGTAAGAGATCATCACTCTCCAAGTGGAAGCAGGAAATATCAGAGAGAAGACACTAATCAAGATCCCAAAAGATGACTCACCTCTCTGTAATCATCTATATATGGATCCCTCATCACAGAGATCCAGAGGCTGGAATTCTGTATCTTATAGAGAAGTGCTGTTAGTATTCTGGTGTACATTCACAGTGTTGGGTGATCGAGCTTTGCTTGAGGTGAACAAGGGCTTCTTAGTTGGAGGATGATGCTGGGTCAGAGCACATGGTTGTAATCTTCTTGCTACTTTTCATCTGAATAAAGCTATTCTTGTTTCCTTCCATATTCTTGTGTACTTGTTTGTATATGCATGTATATGGTTAATACACATCTGATCCTATATTATTTATGAATTTATATCCTTGTTTCTTGCATAGTAGTATGTTGTTGTGATTCCACAGGTTCTTTTGAAGCTGGGCAGACAAAGAAGAAGCAACGAAGCTCTATCAAGAAGGAGAGGAAATCAAACGCAAGACTCAGGTTGGTCTTCTTGATTCTCTTCTCGTCTATTTTCATAAAAGGAAACAACAGTAGACTTTGATTGTTTGTTTCTAAGATAGCCACCCATCTTAGTGGGAATAGCAGCATCCAAGTGGACACTATTCCCGAATAACACATGCACTGCCTGTGCCATCGCCAAACCAACCATCAAGAAGCAAGGCCTCTATACCCCGCTACCTACCCCTAGGCGACCTTGGGAATCCATCTCCATGGATTACATGTCAGGCCTTCCTTCCACTAAGCATGGAAATGACTGCATTTTTGTGGTCATTGACAAGTTCTCGAATATGGCCATTATGGCAGCGTGCAAGAAGAATATCACAACCGAAGCCACTGCTAAACCCTTCTTTGAACGAGTGTGGGTAAACTTTGGGATCCCGCAGTCTATCATCTCAGATTGGGACAGCAGGTTCCTTAGTACATTTTGGTCCAGTCTCTGGTCGATGCTGGACACCAAACTCACTAAGTCCATAGCCTTCCATCCTCAAACTGATGGCTTGATAGAGGTTGTCAACAGGATGATCGTACACATTCTGTGCATGTACAACTGAAAGCATCCATGCACATGGGACGAGAGCCTTCCCTATGTTCAACACAACTACAATCAGGCTCTCCACATCTCAACTAGCCACAGCCCTTTTCAGGTGGGCTTGGGATTCTAGCCACTATGTCCCATTGATGTGGCCATGCCATTTGCGGCTACTCACACAGATTCGGCTCATGTCCAGTCCGGAACAGATAAGGCAAACAATTCATTGAGCACATCCAACATATTCACTAGCAGGTCCATGAAATTCTGGAGAAATCAAATGCCAAGTACAAGCAGCAACAAGATCAACATCGGGTGCCACACAAGTTTCAGGTGGGCGACAAAGTTTGGTTGCATTTGCAAAAGGAACGCCTTACCGGAGCCTATTGGAAACTCAGACCACTCTAATATGGTCCTTACACCATTACCAAGGCTATGGGAGATAATGCATTTTAGCTCAGCATTCCCCCATTCCTTAGCCTGGACCCAGTGTTCAATGTCGACCGCCGTTGGCCATACTTTCCACCATTACTAGACACATCTGACATTACAGAACAACTCACACCCACAGCGTTAAATCTAGATTGTATGGAACAAGCTGGAACTGATTAGATCATGGACACACAGATCAAGCACACTTGCCAGAAGAATATCCAACTGTATCGAGTTCTCAAAGCAGGCCAACTCCTTCACTAGGGCAAGTGGTTCACTAGAGACCAAGTTCAACAAAAGTTTCCTCATCTCATGGAGGAACTCAACACAATGGGGACCATTGCTTGCTAAGGGGGGAGGAATGATCCAGGTGGATATTGGTGGCCACCCACCAATTCCACTTAGACCCCCACCATTGCTTCTTTTAGTTTTTCAGTTTCCTTAATTGTGGCCCAATTTACTATTCTTAGCAGTTTTTTGGGTCCTAAACTTCTGGAGCCATTTTGAGGCCCTAAACGACGTTTTTTGGAAATCTACCGCCAACAATTTTCTATCTAAATCATCTTTTACGTCGGAGTCCTTGGAGAGATCTTTCCAACGAGCTATCATGCATGTCAAATGGAGATAATATGACCAAGTCACGACCCCAGGAAGATGGTTGTCTAACTCACCCCAACGAGGCCCATAAACTCTTGGTGTTTCATCTCTTCGAGTTAGGGTTTTGGTTGTTTAGGGTTTTCTCTTATTATTCAATAATAAAAATGCCCTTGAGCCTCATTGTAGTTCAGTTTAGAGGGATGTATCCACCACATCTCTTCTCAGAGATAAGCTACCATCACCCTAGCTAGTGTATTTCCATTTCTGTTTGTAAGCATATTTCTGTATTTTACATGAATGAAATGAAGTATTATTTCCATTGCGTCTCTGTGTTTATGGTTATCTCTATAATTTGTTGTGTTCCTGTTTAAACCTGGATCGATGAATCTAGTGCAACCAATCAAATAGGATTATAAATCACCATCTACAATGAAATCAATGCATCTAGTGCAAGCAATCAAATAGGATTAGAAATCAAAATCTATATTGAAACCAATGCATCTAGTGCAAACAATCAAATATCATTGAAAATCAACATCTACATTGAAATCAATGCATCTAGTGCAAGCAAAAAAATAATATTAGAAATCACCATGTATGTCAAAATAAATGCATCTAGTGTAAGAAACATTCTTCCCTCTCTCCCCCCTCCATCCATATCTATATCTCCCTCCATATCTCCTTCTTTGTCTCTTTATCTCACCCCCAAACATACACATACCCTCCACATCTCTCCCTTTCCACTCCCTCTCTCTCTCTATCCACTTCTCTCTCTCTATTTCTTTCTTCTTCCCTCCCTCTCTCTCATTCCATCTCCATATCTTTGTCCCTCCCTTTTTCGTCCTCTCTCTCTTCCTCCGTCTCTATCCATTTCCCTCCCCCATCACTCTCTCTCACTCACTCTCTCTCTCTCTCTCTCTCTCTCTAACCCTGTCACTTTCTCCCTCCCTCTATCTTACTCTCTATCCTCCTCTCTCCACCTCCATCTTTGTGTCTCCCTCTCTCTCTCTTAGACATCTCTCTCTCTCTCACTCCTCTTCTCTCTCTTTTCATTCCTCTTCTTCCCTCTAATTTAGTTTATTTCTTTAAGTATAAGAAATCAAATAGGATTAGAAATCTCTCCTTATTTGTCTCTCTATCTCACCTTGACAAACACACATGCTCTCTCTCCATATTGATCTATCTCTCCCTCTCTCTATCTATCTCTTCTTCCCTCTCTTCACCTTCCATCTATATCTCTATCTCACTCTATCTCTCTTATCTTTCTATATCACCCCCAAGACATACACACTCTTTCTCCATATCTATCAATCTCTCCCTCCCTCTTCCTCTCCCTCACTCTCTCTCTTCCCCTTCTCTCCCTCTCCCCACCCTTCTATCTCTCTTCCCTCCTGTTCTCATCTCTCCCTCTCACTCCCTCTCTGTTATCACTCCCTCTCACTCTCTCCACCTTTCTTTGTATGCTTCTTTCTTCTTACCTTACTCTCTCTCCCTTCCTCTCCCCTTTTATCTCCCATTCTCTCTAAAGTGTCATGGGGAGTTTAATAAATGGATTAGGACCTGTGAACGTGAATGGGTTGGTATCTCATTAGCAGTATGTGCTATGCTTGGCACTTATTCCATTTTTGGTGGTCGATTACAGATTGGAGGAGAAGGTTTGAATGAGTCAACATTTGTTTGTGCAATATTTGGCAGGTCTACCATATGTGGCATTGTGCCACATTTGTTGCTAAAAGAATATTGAATGGGTCGAAAACCATGTTATGTTATATTTGGTAGATTTCACCATTTGTGGAAGTTTACTATAGCAATGTGACAAACATTGAATGGGTCAACAACTAGAATTGAGAATTTGAGTCAATGGGAATTGTTGAGAAGCATTGAATTAAGATAGAGAAGGACCATGACTATGCAAAATAAATTGATGTGCTTGGTTCATGTTAGCTCTACTACATATCTTGACATTTGGAGGGCCAAATACAAGCTTGGCCATGTGTTTATGCTCAAAAGAGAGCTTGCAGCAATCATCTTCCTTCTTCTCCTTCATTCCACTTACTCTCCCTTAACCCCACTATCTCTGCTTTTTCTCCAAAACTTGACATAAGCCCCTATTTCTTCAAGCCTCGAAGCACTAAGTTCAAAGCCCCATAGCGCTGCCACCACATGACCTTGCGCCTCTGTAACCATTAGTTGCCTTTAAATCATAGTTGTTGATCATCGCATCTCGATCCAACGGTCCCCCGTCATATCCAATAAATAACTTGCCCATTGTTTCCCCACCATCCGATCACCTCCACCACGATCGGATGGCATTCGCTCCCCCTGCGCCCGTGAAATAACAACGTGTTAACTCGCGATGAAAAGTGGTTTACGTGTTTCCCCGCTGCCATGCGTCACACATTGAATGGGATCGCACGCCCTCATACCTTTACCGCCCGACGATCCACGGCGGTGTGATCAATACCGCCCACCGCCGAAACTTCTTTTCCCCACCCGTTAACGACCGCGCGTCTCCCCCGCCCGATGACCGTTGGATTTGCTCACCCGAGATCTAACGGCTCACGAACGTCTTGCCCTATTTCCTCCCGATACCTCCCGCCGAGTGATCCCCACCATCTATTTGTTGGATCTAACGATTGATATCCCCCCTCCGCCATGCTCGTACATCCGCCATGCACTCCTCTCACCTAGGCCATTCCATGCTCCTGAAAGGACGAAGGTGACCTGTTTACCTATAACTGGTGCATTTCTTCCTCAACCACCGCATTCAACAGACTGAATATCCGAGAAGAACAAGGACAAGGCTCGAGTAGAAACTTGCATTTAACAAGCATGGCATTTTATCTTATATGACACTCCAGCTACCTCAGAGGATAGCAGAGAACTCGAGGAGATCAAATCCATCCACTATAGCAAGCAACCGCACTCAGAAGCCCCATCAGGTAGTTAAAGCAGTTGGTGGTCAATTATGACCCGTCCATACCTAGACTGGCCGAGAGCCTTTGTAATGAAACTCTATATATACCCAGAAACAAAATGTAATCAAGGCTGATGGTTGTTGTTTTGATGTAAGGTTCAACTTCTGGACACTATAACTGCTTTGATACTTGCAGTGTCTCATCTTCATTTTCATCTAGCACAAGCTTCTTTTGTTGTTAACTGCTCACTTTCCATTTCTACTTTGTTCTAGTCTGTGCCTGTTATGCAGTTTTCTTGAACTCTTGATGTTTAGCACTAGAGGAGCTATCATCCTACCTCTGTGTTAAAATCTTGTATGTATCAGTGGATGTGTTATTCAAGTTTCTTTTTATTTAGTGCCAAAGAGATGTCATGTTGTCTGTGCATTAGGTAATAGATTTGCAAACTTCTTTACTGGTTGCAGCCAGCTATCATAAGGTCCTGTGCATCTGCTGGTGTGGTCAGTATTCTCCATATTCACCCAACCCTTAAATTGTGAGTAATTGGTGGTCTAAAGCCTTGTATTCTGGGGGTGTTCATGCATGTCTGGAGTCAAGGAAAGTAGAAGTGGTTATCTGGCTTGAACTAGCATCATTCCTTCCATTCATCCATCTGCAACATTAAGTTGAATTATTAATGTCTCGAGCATCTCTGAGCTACAACCTAGGAGAATTTCTTGGGGTGATAACATTATTTGACACCGTTGCTGGGGAGAGGAGATTGAAGCTCAGCTTCCCTGGGAGAATGACACAGTTTCAGCTTTGATGATAGACAAAGTCTGGACACATTTCTAGTTGTAATCATCTATCTGGCGACTCTACTGGAGGATTAACCTAGTGGCGACTCCACATTGAAGTCTGGCTCAGTTTGTGAGGCATACTTGGAGAAATCCTCAAAAATCACCAGCTGACCCAGTGCCTGACCCTGAGAAGATCGTTAAGCAGAAGAAAATGTCACAGAAAGGAGCATGAGGATCAGGTAAACCTAAGAAATCTTATGTATCTCTGCAGGAGAAGATTATAGCTGAGAATGTACATTTTGAAGATATAGAGCCTAATATTGTTAGTGAAGAACTACCCTCAGAGATTCATAAAGCTCCTTGTTCATTTAGTTCCCCTTTGGATCTCAGTCCAAAGAAAATTTCCCTTATAGTCCATCATATTCCCTTGTCTCTGTCATCTACTTCATTGCTTTCTACCATTCAATCTGCCAGTATCCTTCCACCTGTCCCAGTGATGGCAGGCCAGCAAGCACCTACAAAGATGGAAAGAATCATAGCTGCTAGATATGGACCCTTGGTCTTTCCTGTTCCTTTGAATGCCATGCTTGCAGGAGAATACCAGAAATACATGCCTAAGTTCACTGGTACAGAGGGGGTAACAGTTGAAGAACACCTCGAATCTTTTTATATTTATGTTGACAACCTGGATATCAGTGAGGATGATGTGTGGATGAGAGTATTTGTCCAGAGCCTTGATGGAGAGGCTAGAAAGTGGTTCAGAGAGTTAGCCCCTAGGTCTATAGTAGACATTGAAGCATTATATGATGTATTTTTGAAACATTGGGGGGATAAAAAAGACTTGTTATATTACCATAATGAGTTTGGAAACCTCAAGAGGGAAAATGGGGAATATTTGCCTAATTTTAATAAAGATTCAATCGTATGTATAGTAAGATACCAGCTGAAGTAAAGCCTACCCCCACCTCTGCCAAACTCACCTATGCTAATGCTTTTGACTCTGATTTCTGCCTACTCTTAAGAGAAAGAAGATGTGCCACTCTAGCTGATATGCAAGATGCATCTTTAAAGGTGGAGTCTAATATCATTGCTACAGAAAAGCTCAAAAGTCATGTTGACAGAAGGAGTTAGAGAGGTGAGGCTTCTTCTTCCTTTGCTTCATCTTCAGAGCCTAAATTAGACAAAATGACTAGAATGATAGAGTCATTGGCTGCTGAGATATCTAAGCTAAAGGTTGAGCAAAGCTATGGAAAGACAAGGCTCCAAAACACATTTGCTTCAAGAAACTCAAATCCATTCAGAAGAGAAAATGATCAATTGAAAATCATTTAGAGGGGTAAAGAAGCTAATGAATAACAAAAGGTTAAAACTCCTATTCAAAATGTAGTCATGGAGGAGGAGCAGTTAGAAGAAGAGGATGAAATTCATTGCATGGAAGACAAAGGCAATGCTGCCTTTTTGACATTGGATGCTTACAAAGAATCATTGCTGCAGGACCAAAATAGTCAAAGGTGGGACAAAGAGGTTGTTCTACAAACTGATGAGCAGCAAAGATACAATTTGAGGTCAAAAGCAAACAATGTCAAGGAGAATCCTGCCCAAAAAGTTGTTGTTTCCTCAGAGCAACAAAATATCAGACAGAGTAGACCAGCAGCTGACCCAGTCATCCTCAAAGCACCAGCTCAAGAGGTAAGAGGTCTTGACAAAACCCCTTCCTTTTTCAGCTTTGAATCAGAAGTCCAGAAGTTAAAAATATCAGTGCCTCTGATAAAATTGGTAAAGAGTGAAGACTTTAGTAGGCCAATCCTTGATTCTCTTGAGCTGAAAACCACACAAACCCCCACTGACTATCTCCATTTGCAAGATGATAAGATTGCAGTTGTGCTTAGCCTAATGATCGAACCTGCTGATGATAATTCTCCATCATTTTATGTCTCCTTGACCATTCATGATAAAATCATCCACAATTGCCTACTAGACACTGGGGCTAGCCACAATCTGATGCCTAAAGCTGTCATGGAGGGGTTAGGCCTTGATATCTAGACCATATCATGATTTATTCTCATTTGATTCAAGGAAGGTAAAATGCTTAGGATTAATCAAAGACCTAGCTATTACCCTAACCTAGCTGCCCATGAAGAGTATGATGATGGATATTGTGGTAGAAGATGTTCCTCCTAAGTTTGGCATGTTGTTGTCTAGAGCGTGGTTAAAGAGACTAGGTGGGACATTGCAGCATGATCTATCTTATGCCATTGTCCCATTTTTTGGAGGAGAAAGCAGGAGATTGTACAGAGAAGCACAGCTGGCATACATCATGAGTGATGAAAACAATCCTTCTAATCATCCCATTTATGCTGTAGACATTGATTTTGGAGCATGCATTCTCCAAATAGAAGAATCCCAGGAGGCGTTATTGCAGCTAAAGAAACCAATAGTCTAGGCCGAGGGAAAGCAAGGAAGTTAGGTTTGGGAGATGTTCTTTGATGGAGCATGTTCCAGGGAGACTGCATGAGCAGGGGTGGTGCTGATATCTCCAAAACAAGAAAGCACACATTTGTCTTTTACGCTGGCTTTTCAAGTCACCAACAATATGGCAGAGTATGAAGCTTTGATATTGGGTCTTAACGCAACAAAATACAAGGGGATCAAAAGCATAAAGGTGTTTGGAGATGTTGATCTTATCATTTAGCAAGTGAACAAAACATTTCAAGAAAAGCACCCAAGGTTGAAGGCATACAGAGATGAGGTATGGAGACTCAAAGATACTTTTGATAATTTCTGTATTTCATACATCCCTGGAGTGAAAAACCAGTTTGTTGATTCCCTTGCTGTGTTCGTTAGCATGTTTATCCCTCTCATGCCTCCCAGAGTAGTTTATGAAGTCCAAATGAAATATAGACCAAGTTGGAAATTATTAATTCCTACTTGTCTATGGTTACAATTCTCCATTTGAGGAGTTTGTTCCTACATTATAGGGATTTAGTTTTCTCTAGTTTAGTGTGTGGTTGAGAGAATCTCTCAACCACACTATTGTACGTCTAAGATAGCTTTCCTATCTTGAGACTATTGATTGTATAAATATCTTGTAATTTCCTCATTATTGATCATTAGAATATATTATTTGATTGAGCTAATTTTATCTTGGTATCAGAGCCTGAGGGCCTAGCCCCTCGTGGGCTGGGCTGCTCCTGGGCTGAAGAGAATAAAGGTTTTGTGAATATCTGTTTGTCCATCATCCGTTGTCCATTAGCTAGGGAAGCGCTGGCTGAAATGTTGTTGGAGTTGCTGTCGTTCTGGCCGGGGTCCATTGCTTGGCGTCGTGTGTTCTGTATGTTGTGCTCCTGCATTGGATGATCCCTCCATTCAGGTAGTTGCGGGAATTGATCTGTACAGAATTTGTATAGATCAAGACAAGGAACCCTTGAGCCCCTGGCGCTCGGAAATTTTATGTCTTTGGATCGTTTTTTTGGATGAGAAAAGCCAATATTGCAAGCGGGTTTTCATTCCTTTCAGAGATAAAATAGTGAAGGGAAAGTTGCCATGTTGTTTGAAGCAGAGGGGCAATGGACGCCCTCATTAACAGGAGCCTGCGTGCAGAATTATGGCCGATCAGAATCCCTTAAATTGTGCGCTAGCACAGGTATTGTGGGCAGGATGATGGTTCATCCTGTATTGTGCAGTGTGGTGATGACAGGGAATATGTTTTTGATTTAATTGGAAGACCGGGGGTTATGTCTGATCCAGATTGTGCTACTCCAGGTGGAGGCCGAGGGTGGCTTTGCTGCCTACTGTGTATGCTTGAACCCACGAGTTCTTGTGCCTTTGGTTTATACTGGAAATGCGAATGCTAACGGTTCTTTGTTTGCTTCGTGCTTGGAAGAGTCGTTGGATCCCAAGGTGTGAGGGGCAAGATCGTGCTATGTGACCGTGCGGATCTCCCCAGTATCTGCATCAGCTGCTCTCGGATGTCAGGGGTTCGAATCCCTCTTCGACCGTCTCTATTCCTCCAGCCTGTTGGGATTCGACGGTGTCAACGTGTGAGTCCATGCACGGCGGGGCCGAGGAAGTGGAGCAATAAGGAGAGGAATCCGGCATGGGAGAGGCGGGTGCAGAGTGGACTTCTTCTTCAGATCGCGGGTTCAATCCCTCCGCGTGCTGCACGAACATCTGGCTCTTTCGTGAAGGCCCTTCTCTTGCATTCCGTTGGTGTCCACGTGCCTCAAGTGCGGGACGGCTTTTGCAGCACTATTAGGACCCGGGAGAGATCTACTTACAAATGGATTTAAAGCTTTTATACAGAAATACCCAAACATGAACTCGCTTGTTGGATTTGGAGCCATATCTGTTTTTTATTATAAGTGTTGTTTCTTTGGCATACCCCAGCCTTAATTGGGATGCTTCATTCTTTGATGAACCGTATGCAGGTCATGTTACTTGGCTTCGTATTACTCGGCCGTTCTTTAGAGGAGCGTGCAAGGCTTCAAGCTTCTAGTGACATGAAAGATCTTCTTTCTTTGTCATCACTCAGTTTTATGCTTCTCACAGAAAGACAGCTGCTTAGCAAGGATCAGGGCCGGTTGTACTGCTGATACATGGCTTCCCCGAGTCGTGGTATTCGTGGTGCCATCAGATTCCTGTGCTTGCAGAATTACAGTCCCAACAAAATTTGAAGTTGGAGAGAAAAACTTGGTATACACTATACCTGGTACGAAGAACTTTGTTCATGGAGGAGGCGATGCGCGAGGCCTTGAGCGTACTTGACCTTATCGTTGTAATTTTATCTTCTGTTCACAGGAAAGTGTATTCAATCTTGAGCACGCAATTGTTTTTTACCGTAATTGTCGCTGTAGCCATGGTTTTGTATTTCACCAATCAATCTTTTCCTGGTTCAAACCCCGGGCCTCTTGTTGGGCATCTCCATCTTGCCTTTAATCTTGATATGCCCTCTTTATGCCTATCATCAGAAGCATCCGGTTAATCTTGTATTGTTGGGAGTGTTTACTGTTGTTCTGAGCCTCACTGTTGGCATATCCTGTGCATACACAAAAGGAAGGATAGTTCTAGAGGCATTGATATTAACAGCAGTTGTGATGTTCTCACTAACTGGTTACACATTCTGGGCGGCAAAGAAGATCAAAGATCTCAGTTTCTTGGGTCCAATTCTGTCTTCCAGCCTCATTGTCCTCATCCTATTTAGTTTTATCCAGGTGTTCTTTCCTCTTGGTTCCCTGTCAACAACCATTTATGGAGGTTTGGGAGCGCTCGTATTCTCTGGATATATCGTTTATGATACCGATAACCTAATAAAGAGGTACACTTATGATCAGTACATCTGAGCCTCGGTGGTTCTCTACTTGGACATTTTGAATTTGTTTCTGTCCTTGCTGCAGTTGCTGAGGAGAAGTGAAAATGTCATGTTGTATATTGTTTTAAAAATAGTCATGTGAGTAAGGTAAATCTGGTAGAAAGAGTTAATTTATTTGTTGTGACATTTAGCTTGGCAAACTAGTGTCACCCTTGTAAATCTATGTTGGAATTTGCCATTCCAACAATAGACAAATCTATTTGCAGGAATGATTTATTACCAGATATGAGAAGAC
This sequence comes from Pinus taeda, assembly GCA_000404065.3. NCBI lineage: Eukaryota > Viridiplantae > Streptophyta > Pinopsida > Pinales > Pinaceae > Pinus > Pinus taeda. Next base: position 7,811 of record APFE031523402.1, on the reverse strand, counting down.
ATGACAGCTACATCAGGGATTGAAGGATGATCGAGATCCTGTTGCATGTTGTTAGCAAGCATAAGGCAGTATGCTTGAAAATTGTTTTTGAAGGGAAAATTGTGTTCTCTTCCTGGGCTGTGAGTGCCTATGTTCTGGTTTCTTTATTAGTGGACCTCTCACAGAGGAGGTAAAGGAGCAGCAACAATGTTGATGGTGAACAACAAAGTAGATTTTTTGTTTTAGTGTGGTTTGTGGAGTAGACTCCCTAGTATATTGTAATAGTCATTGTATGTACCAGAAAGTCCAAATGTTGAAATGTAAGCCTTGCTAAGGCATTTGAAAGTTCGTGGTGATCTCAAAACCACTTTGTAATGGTTTGTGGTCAGCCTGAAACCATATATAGAGCCTTAGTGGCTACAGGAGTTGCCCGATGGTGGCAAACTGAGATCCTTGATCAGCTAAGTGGTAGCAGATCGGATCTGCCCGGTGGTGGCGAAGTGAGATCCTTGATCGCTCGGTGGTAGTAGATCGGATCTGCCCGGTGGTGGCGAGTGTACACAGGAGCTTTGTGCTCGTAGGAGCAGGTGGGCTGCAGTAACACCTGGCTCGGACTCAGATATCCTTTTTCTGAGTAGAAGGGGATTGGCGTTTTTCGCGCTGACAGCATCGCCAGGAAGGCCAACTGGCGCGTCTGTTAGGCCATTAATCGCGCCAATGGCGCGGGTTTATCATTCAGGATCGCGCCAATTCACCTTCAAGTGGATCTGCAGGAGAGGCAGATCGGATCAATTTAGCTGTATTGGAAATGCCAAATTTGCAGATTGTGGATCTGTCCGAGGGCGGCAGATTGTGTTTTTGGAGGTTTTGTACATGCAATTCGTGTGATGATGATGATGGATTTGACTATCATGACAAGTCGTCATTAAGGGGGGGAGTTGGAAATTATTAATTCCTACTTGTCTATGGTTACAATTCTCCATTTGAGGAGTTTGTTCCTACATTATAGGGATTTAGTTTTCTCTAGTTTAGTGTGTGGATGGTTCTTCTTTAATGGTAACTCTCCTCTCATTCCTCATCCTCACTATTTTAACCAATAAGTTAGCTTCTACACTAACTGCATCACTTTTCATTTCTTCTAAAGTTGCAATGTCTCTTTTTCTTGATTGATAGGACATGTCAGCATCAAAACCATTTGGAAATTTAACTAGGGCAAGGTCTGGAGGGGGTCTAATATTCACTAGAGTTGCATTGTAAATGTTGTTAAACCTAGTAGAGTAATCCTGGACAGGTTCACTAGGAGATCTCCTTATTTTCTCATATTTAGATAATATCTGGAGAGGGTTAACTCATCAAAGTAGAGGTTAACTCATGAAGTTTTTCAAAAGTTTTTCATAGACTGAATTTTAAGATTCGGTACTAAACAAAGAATGCTGAAATGATAAGTCAAATTTAATATCCTCTAAGCTCGATAACTATTTAGGAACAATCATTGATAACGGATTTAGAAATATATGTCGCAAGGTGCATCGAAATAATGCTGGAAACTGAAAATGACATTGCAGTCCAGAGTGGGCATAAGAGATCCAAATCTGCCACAGTCGGTTCTCATACCGAAAAAAGGAGAGTCGTAGAACATAGATCATCCAAAATCAAGGAAAATGTCCAAGATAAAATAAAACAAAATTAATCATGAGTTTCAGTACAGATTTGTTTTTGACTTGCATCGCAATCCGAGATTTTAGGGTATATATCTCAAAAAATTAGAGTTTTCATTGTCCAGTTCGAGGTACTCCTTTGAGATCAAGTCCTGAATTCGGGCTTTTATTGCTTTAAATTCCGGCTTGAACGTGCTTTGGAGCTGTTCAACGCACTCATTCAATAGTTGATGCTGAGGTAAGATCTTTCTCGCCTTCATGATGCGAACTATTGCTGCATCTATTGAGCACTGTCTGTCTTCTTTTACATTTTCGATCACTTTATTCCTCTCATTCACATTCACCTCTGTAAAGGGAATCTTAATCTTCTTCAACTTGTGTGAAAAGGCAGTATTGAATTCAAAATTATCAGTTGTAGAGATTGTTGCAGTGCTAGGTTCCTTTAGAAGAATCTTATACTTGCCACATGAAACTGAATGCAGTAGTCGAATAACATCTTCATCTTCCAAATTTAGTTGAGATTTAATTTCTTCATAGCTGAGCTTTATAGCTTCATTGAAGAGCAATAGCAGAGCTGCCTGGTTTGTTGTTACTGACAACTCTATTACCGTGGTGTCAAATTTGGAGATGATGTCACAGGTTCCCAAGGAGTATGCCCATGTAAGTGTACGATGTTGATATGTCAGAGAATAAAATTCCTGAAATTTGACAAGACATGCAGCCATCTCAGAAGGTAGATAAAGATTGGAAGACTTGCAAGTTGGCCACCGTGTAGCATTCAATACTGTGACATCCAACGTTAGTTTCATATCGTTATATGCGGAATTGTTAAACTCAGCTTGGATTTCTTTCGAAACTACGAAATCCTTAACCATGCGCTCCATTTTTGATATTAGACTTGAACCACAGGGCTCCTTCAACTTCGACAATTTTTTCTGTTCATCATCAATATTTATACCTCTATCATGCAACAATCTCTTAGCTAAATATTTCCTGCAAAATTCTGCAAATAAATCTTTATCACTCACATAGCGAACAAGTTTTACAACCTTTTCCAACAGGCTCTCAATATTATCATCATCGGTCCTGTTTAGACTGCCACCCTTCTTCAACAAATTATCCCAAAAAGCTGCAAACAACTCTTCACTTGTGGTTCCTCCAACTCTTTTATTGCAAATTACCAGCAAAGCTTCGTGCAGAGCTTTAGAAATGGAATTATCATTTTGAAATTCATTCTCCAAATAACCAACATACTGGTCATAAATTTCAATTAACTTCCCTAGGAATTCAAGTCCATGTGTTCTTCTACTGCTTGATGAGTTATTGTTCCTAGTAGTGTCTTCTGCGCATTTGATTAAGTCTATGCCTCGGCAAATTATATGTTGTTGAAAAATACTTGCCACTGGTGGGAGACCTTTGGGGATTTTACAAAATAACTTGTAAATCCTACAAATATCAATTTTCTTATCATCCCTAAGCAGGGCATCGAAACCTGAATCATGTTTCCCTAAAAGTTGAATTTCATAACGGGCAAGTAGTTCATTTTGGACCATCTCTAATAACGGATTCTTGCTGCTGGAGTGCAAATAATTGCCAACTCTGTGCTCCTCATTCTGCAAGCACTCTTCAGCCTTTACCATATATTGTGGACAAGAATACTCCGAAATCCATAAAGCAGCCTTTCGAGCATAGTAAATTCTAGTTTCCTCCAACATAAATTTTTCAAAATTGTTCACGTAGTAATCTAGGTCACCATTACCAATATCCAGATACATGTCCACAAATTTTCTTAACGATGCACTATCAACCTGCTCTCCCTCGCGTTCTCGCTTAATCAAATCGAACACAACATTCTTGAGATTAATGTGTGTGTCATCAGGCAGAGCCTCTCGGAAACACATCAACCCAACTTCTCTTAGAGGGAGCCTGTCAGTCCAAAGGATGTGGTAAATCAAATAATAGAACATGCCGGACATGTAACGAACGAAGGCCTTGTAATGTTCCCAGTGTTTCAGGAATTCTTTTAGCAAGAACTCATCATGTTGTTCCCTTAATACTGGTAAAACTACGCAAGAGATGTACTCTTCAAGCGACTTCTTGTAAATATCGTAAAGTTGATGTGAGTAGTTTTCACTTTTGCTTTTGTAAGTGTTATGGCTGCACATGTTGCAGATAGTTTCATTAATTCTGATGCACTCATCCAAATGTAACTCATCGCTACAATTAGTTCCTTCGAACTTGTTTCTCAATTTTTGGATACCAGTAGAGACAATAGCCAACCCTTCTTCCCATGTTATAATACGCCTCTCCATTATTATATTTCTCCTAGCCGTACTATTTTCTTATGTATTGATCTCGTTCGTCCCGCCTTTCGATTGTCTGCCCGCACAGATTTCACAGAATCACCGTACCAATTCAAATATGATGGAGGTGTCAACGATTTTGTTCATTGTGCCATATTGAGTGGTCGATTTATACGAGTGTGAATCGTTAGAGTGGCTTTTCTGGCCAGAATTTGCTTGCGCCGACATGACTGATTTGCTAACGTTATGACCAAAGAATTATATAGTCTTAACTCGGTTAGTTAAATAGCTTTACAACGCTAAATAAATAGCTCTAGATTTATCTTAAATTTCGAAAAGCATGGTATTAATTACAAGGGTTGCCGATCAAAGTAATGTTATCAAGACAGAATTATCCTTTATTACGACCATAGTTTAAATAGCTCTTCCCCGGATGAAGCTAAATTTATATTAAATTTAGGAAATCATAACAGTAACGATGGTTGTATACCAAAATATTAACAATGACGGCCTTGAAAAATAGTAATGAGTGAGTGTGTTATAAGTTGTTGTATTGGAATTTTAAAATTTGTATTTGGTCAAATTATTAACTATAATGTATTTTGAAGAGGAACAATCAACCTCATCTTTCAATACCATGAATTGAATTAAAGAATGATCTAAAATCAATAAAATAGATTGAACCCATTTTTAAATAGAAATTTAGAAGGATTTTAATATTTTAACCACTAACAATATATAAGAGATGCATTCAAAAAATATCATAGTCTTTGAACCAATAAGAAGGAAAAAGCACCAATAGTCACACCTCCAAAACCTTAAAGGCCTTAACCTAGTTTCTTTGAGATTCATGTATGAATGTATCTAATGCATGCATGAGAGGCATGATAACCACACATTTCACATTTAATCAAACTAATAAATAGCACAAATTTATAAAAATTGGGAACTATCACCAATGTATCGATTCTAAATAAAGTTCATAAAAATTCTCAAAATCAAATAGACAAAATTTTACTTCACCCATACAAACAAGAAAAGTTATTATTATTTTTATTAGACCACTAAAAGCCCCTTCAATTTGATTACTCTATCCTCATAAGTTAGTGATTCATATACCATATCAATGGCCCATGGATCTCGACATGCAGCTTGAGTCTAAACCTTTAAGCTCTAGGCTTTAGTGGGTACATTAATGCATAATTGCATGATGTGAGTGGAAATGATTGGGTATCTAAATAGTGAAAGATCGATTCTAGGAATATTTCAAAATCCTTAGAACAATCAAAATCGAAACAAGAAAACTATTCATCACCATGGTGATCTAAAACTGAATCATAAGAATCCTCAGAATTGTCTTCAATGTATCATTACCTTGATACGCAACTTTCAAGGTTTCCCAAGCTTCATGTGCTATGGATGGGCCTCTTATCTTGTAAAAAATAGAGTCATCTAGTGAGTCTTGAATCCAACATTTGGTTGTGTGTTCTTTCTTTTTAGTTCATTCCCTAAATTCCTCTAATTATTAGTCATGGATGCCCATGCTTCTTGAATCAGATCTACATATGTAGTATGAAGTGTATACAAGCACTCTTAGGCTTGAAGAAATATGGTCATTCTCAAAAACCAAAAATAAAATTTTTCGCCAAATAAAATAAGGGTGTATGGCAAAGCACTAAAGAAGTTATTTCTTTGAATGCAAAATGTCAACCTTTTTCTTTTAAATCTCCTTAAACAAAATCCTTCCCAATTTTTTTATAAAAAAAAAACTCAAAAAAATAACGAACCCTTTTCTTATAATAAAATAAAAAACCCTTTGAATATAAGTTCTATTCAAAAAATACTTTTTGACTCACGCATACCTCATAATCAAACCTATGAATATATGCTCTATTCAAAAAATACTTTTTAACTCGCGCATACCTCATAATCAAACCTTTGAATATAAGTTCTATTTAAAAAAATACGTTTTAACTCATGCATTCCTCGTAATCTCATAAGGTTTTAATTTATTTTTTAAAATCCAAATGAATACGCCAATGGATGAAACATAAATAGCTCGTTGACCTCGTTAAACAAAAATACTTAAACTGGTTTGACTTTTACTAACGATGCAGAAAGAATGGGTACCCTGCGTGCTAAAGCTTCTCTCGACTGTGAAGGCCAGCGTTATAACACTAACGCACTGTTCATCAATAGAACGAAGCGTTAAGGAAAAGGGGTCTAACGTGTTTCTCAGTGTCTAGTGTCAGTGGTGTTACTAACGCGATTCTGAACACCGTGCACAAAAAAATCAAGTTTTTCTTCAACTTACTTTGCAGCAACCTTCGTTTCACAGTTGCTTCACTTTGTTAAAATCTCTGTAGCGAATCACACACGTATGAAATGCTGCTCCCAAAGAGGCTTAAGCTTTTTCTTCACTCATGTTGCTTCTCTCTCACATAGTTTTATTCAAACATCTCTCTCTATTGTTTTCAAGGAGTCTTAAGCAGTTTAAGCTCTGATACCATGACAAAGATTGAAACTAAAAATGGAGCAAACATTACTCTTCTCAATATTCTGAATGACTAAATAAGTTACATTGTAAACATCAATACTAAATAACTAAAGTAAAACTCTACACCTATGGAGTAGGACTCAAGTAAGGCTAAACTGCTTATGGCACCAAGTAGACAAGAAATCAATTAAGATGACACCTAACCAACAACTAACTAACAGTGAGATTAATATCTCAACAGAAACCCGATGTGAGTGTCAACTCAATCTAAGGAATCTGAATCTCACATAGGAACTCGGTACTAGGAAACTCCTGACAGATATCATGTAACCTTGTAAGGATAAAAAGGGAAATGGAATCATAATAGCAACAAGAGTTAGTCTTTGTTCCATCCAAAATGGAAATCGAGGTCCAATCCATTTCATCCCCCTGAGATCTAATCGAGGTGAGTATTTATGTGTTAGTCAATTGAACTTCGGTAGAAAATCCAATGTGTGATATGTTTTATTTCTCTAATATAAAACAAAATCAACCATGAGTTGCACTATAGATTTGTTTTCAAATGGCATATCAATCAACAATTTTAGGCTATATATCTCAATAAATTAGAGTTTCGGACTTTATTGCTTTAAATTTGGGCTTGAACTTACTTTGGGGCTGTTCAACACACTCACTCAATAGTTGATGCTGAAGTAAGATCTTTCTAGCTTTCACTATTGCTGCATCTATTGTTCACTTTTTGTCTTCTTTTACATTTTCTATCCCTTTATTCCTCTCATTCACATTCACCTTTCTAAAGGGAATCTTAATCTTCTTCAACTTGTGTTAAAAGGCATTATTGAATTCAAAATTATCACTTGTATATATTGTTGCACTGCTAGGTTCCTTTAGAAGAATCTTGTACTTGCCACATGAAACTGAATGCAATAGTCAAATAACATCTTCATCTTCCAAATTTAGTTGATATTTAATTTCTTCATAGCTGAGCTATATAGCTTCATTGAAGAGCAAAAGAAAAGCTTCTTGGTATGTTTTTACTACCAATTCTATTACTGTGGTGTCAAATTTGGAGATGATGTCACAAGTCCCAAGGAGTATACCCATGTAAGTGTATGATGTTCATATCTCCGAGAATAAAATTCCTAAAACTCGACAAGACATGCAACCATCTTAGAAGGTAAATAAATATTGGAAGACTTGCAAGTTGGGCAATGTGTAGCATTCAATATTGTGATGTCCAACATTAGTTTCATATCGTTATATGCGGAATTGTTAAACTCAGCTTGGAATTTTTTTGAAACTACGAAATCCTTAACTGATAAAAAGAGCAATGTTGTATTAAAAGAAATAAAACCCACTCGTTAGCTCTACGAA
>APFE031523397.1:11284-57151 GCA_000404065.3 Pinus taeda | reverse complement strand
AAAATTGTCTTTTCCGTCGTAGTCCTCAGAGAGATCTTTCCAATGGGCTATCATGCGCGTCAAACGGAGATAATACGACCAATTCGCGACCCCGGGAAGTTGGCTGTCCAAGTCACCCCAAACGGGGCCCACAGTTTGGCGTTTCATCTCCTAGGGTTAGGTCTTGGAATGTTAAGGGTTTTCCATTGTTTCTCAACAATAAATAGGCCTTCGAGCCTCATTGTAACACAGTTCAGAGGCATGTAGCTGCCACATCTCTTCTCAGAGATAAGCTACCATCGCCCTAACTGGTTTATTTCCACTTCTATTTGTAAGCATATTTCAGTATTTTACAGTAATGAAATGAAGTATTATTTCTGCTGCATATTTGTCTTTATAGTTATCTCTGTATTTTATTGCGTTCCTGTTTAAATCCGGATCAGTGTCCTAAGAAACAGGTGGCACAAGTGTGCTAGGATTTAGGAGCTGGTTGTGCACAGGGAAGAGGAACTAGATTGTAAGAAATAGGAGTCAGGAAAGTGCACAAGGATATAGGGATTTTCCCTATAAAATAAGAAGAATTGTTCTAGGATTTGGGGGGCCTCTAGTGCGTTAGGAAATAGGGACCTAGTGTGCAAGGATTGAGGAGGCTTTTAGCGCGCAAAAGTGAGCAGGTTTTGCAGAGCAAGTCAAGGAGGCAACAAAAGAACAATTATGTGCTAGAGGCAGTGTTTTAAGATTTGGCTGGCTCGGAACCGATTCGGCCGAGTTGGTCTGAGTCAAGGCCTCACTGGGTCGACTCGACCAGTGAACCGGTTAGGCCGGCCGGGTTATTACTGAGCCGACCAAGTTGTTAGCTGAGTCCGAGCCTACTCGTCCGGGTTGGATGACAGCGGCCCGTGAATTAAAAAACGATTTTTTATTTTTATTTTTTTGCTTTTGGGGGACTCCAAGGTTTTCATGATAATACTTTAATGGTTTTTTGTCCCTAAATAAGTTTATCTCGCTTGATCTTGAGAGGTTTGTTTAGGTGGTATCACATATGTAGTAGAGATTCCTTAAGGGATAGCTTCATTCTTCTTTAAAACCTTCCAATAGGTTCTTTCCCCCTTTCTTAAAGCAAACCTAACTTTCTGGCCCCAACCTTGGCCCTCCAAAGATGAGCATTGAGTCTTGAGTTGATTCCACGTGATGCTACACCCCTTGATGAGCCTCTAAATGCTAAAACACTAAACTTAAAAGCTTGGACGTTGGATTATTTGATGATATGCCCAAATGGACTGAAGATGCCCCTTCGCTGGCCTTGACCCTATTTTGGTGGATGGTGCCTTCTTCCAAAGCACAGATGAGGATGGTTATCATTGAGATGACTTAGGAGGGCTAGTACATCCCTCTTCGATGCCAATGCTTATCCTTAGGGGTGCCATGTCACTCACATGCTTGAAAAGGGTGACATAGGGTCTCTCCTAGATGACATCAAGGTGGAGGATGCACCTTTTGAAGGTGTACACATGCACTTTGGGACTTTCTTGGAGTGAAGAACACTCTTGTAGCCTTGTATTAGTTCCTTGATGACTTACAATCTATTTTGGAGGATAACACCATTTCCAGCCTCCTTGGTTATGTGTTTTTGTTTTGATCTCTACAACATCATCATGTATGTATTGGGACAGTGCACTGGGTGCCATTTTGATATAATGGATATATGCATGAGCCTACTTTGATCATATGTTGTTTTCTATCTATATTCTAATGATGTGTGTTTGGAAACATGAATGAAAATCTTTAAAATTATGTTTTTTTATAAAAATTTAATGTATATTTTACAACGATCGAGTCATTGAAATCGAGCCGACCGAGTCAATACCGAGTTGGAGTCGGAGTCGGCCCTCGGTCGAGTCGGAGTTTTAAAACATTGGCTAGAGGGCCGGGATCAAGTAGCGATCAAGGCAAGTCGAGATCAATTGTGTTAGTTGATATTTGCGTGAGAAGTAGAATGCTTTCTCAAGAGAGGCAAATTGCTTTGTAATAAATCCAAGTGCTCATGAGCAATCAATAAAACAGTCACACCAAGCAAGTAGGTTTTCCTTGTTGGGTTTCCTGAGAAAACAAGTGTGTCAATTTGTGTGCATGTGTTTTTATCTCTGGTGTTTTTATTCCGCTGCTTATGAATTGTTAAGAGACTCTGTATCTTGGTGAAAGTAAACTAGATTTCAATTTTTAGATATTCATCTAAGTAGCTGCAGAGTTTCAAGGAAATTTAACAGTGAATATCTCACCTAACTCATTAAATATTCGCTGCCTACCAATTTTGTACCCATTGGAAATTTATAGTGTACAATGTGCACCGTTTGGGAATTCTATTCTTGTACTTTGCTTTTTGTGTTACTATTTTTCATTGTTGTTTCAGTTGTGCACTCATCACCTCAAGAAACCAATATTTTTGTAGATGCACCATCATCTAATCTCCTTGAGTAATCTTTTCCTTACATGAGGATTTTACTGCTTATAATTTTTTTGTCATTTTTTACAATTTCTTCCTCAAGCCTTCATATGTGGATTCCAACTAATTTGAGTAAGGAGTTTGTTGAGGAGGATAAAAAATGTAGTCTTTTATTGTATTCCTTGGAGAACTAGTGAATCTAGGAAAGCAATTACTTTTTTATTGTCAGAGGAGTTGAGCTCAAACTATATAAGGGTTTTCTCTCTCCCTCATCCCTATGGTTAGGATTTTGTAGATTGATGAGCTCTCCCATTGGATTTAATTTGTATACCACATGTTGTACCATGTTTGATCAACTTTTGCAGTCATAACAAATTAAGGGGGGGTGTTGTGTGCTATGTAATTTGTTTTAGTCCAAGTTGAGTTTACCTTAGGGGGTTGGAACATTGGGTTCCTTGGTAAACCTCACCTTGTTTTTTTTTTGTTAGCTTGGCAGTACCTTTCCATTTATTCATTTCAATAATCAGACAGGTTACAATCATAAAAATCGTTCGATGGCCTCAACCTGCCCAATGGGAAACCAGGTTTGTTGGCCACCAAACCGCATTATAAGCCATCCAATACATAAATAGTTTGAGTCTATTTATCCAAGCTTTATAAGACTTATAGTCTGTAAACCATCTAGTAAACATAAAACTATAAATATAAATGCTACTTGACGTATACATCAAAATATAAGCCAAAAATGATCAAACATGACTTCCAACAACTAGTCATCTGACGATTGCACCGGAGCAGGATCTTTTGAACTTGAACCTGGCAGTTCAGATTGGGCAAACATGGAATGTGGTGCTCAATGCGACCAAGGCGGGCATTCTGGTGCTGTCGCTGGAGTTGAATTAGCTGGAGTTCTTTTTGAATGTCTCTGAGAATCGACTCAGAATCCACATTTGCATCTATGTTGAGGGAGGAAGCCATTGCTTTAGCCCCAATACATTTCATAAGCCAAAAAAGATGAATATATTGTTTATGCAAAGTGTGGCGGCTGTGGGTATAACTAGGGCCAGGGATCAAATCACTCCAATCCTTTGCCGGCGGCTCATCTCAACTTTCAAGTTTAATTCTGCCTCCCAGGTCGAAATCAGATGCTTCACCTGGGCCGGGGTCCCTACACAATAGGCCCGACAGTATTCTCGAAGATCTCAGCATCCGTTTTCCTGCTGCGCTGGCACTGAGTCTTACCAGACGTCGAGCCTGTTTCCTTTCCCTTGCCACCCTGATTCTTGGGACCACAACCTCCGCAGCCAGAGGCACCACCACGAGGAGTCTTTGCCATTATGAGCAGAACCAGACCACCCTTCATTAGCTTTCTCTCACCTTCCCACTCTCGAGACCCAGCGCACTATGCAAAGGCGAGAGGTAGAAGCGACTTAGGTGGACCCGGAGTAACAACAATATAGAAAACCACCTAAAAATCAAACATAACTTAATGGGAGGGCAGAAGAACAGAGGTAGCGTCTGACGACACTCTACCACACCATAAATCCACCACCCGAGCCAATATGCAGAGACAAACAAGAACCCTCTCGGAGTGTGAGGTACCTTCTGAATGAGAACAACGACCCCCTTCCACCCCTGAGACCAGAGTTCACAGACTCGGCCCTGTCCAGAAATTTGAACCCTTACTCTCCACAGGGTTTTCTAGTGCGGTTCTAACCTGAAATGGTAAGGCCCACATTCAGCATGTAGATGAAACATAATAAAAAAGACCCAGAAACCATTAATCATGCCCATACGAGATAGTAAATTGCCAAAAAAGATGGATATCGACATAACATAGTCGAAAAAGCCAGAGCTTTTAGTCAAAGAAACTTCCAAATTAACCATTGTTCCTTTTCCCCTCCGAACGCGAGGTGAATCACGAATTGCAACCCCCAACCCAGGGAATAGGATAAGCATGGAAACATACCAGACTATGCCACCAATCGCGAGCAAAGATAGATTGCTATCGAGTGCTCTCCCCGCATTCCAAGCGCCACGAACCAACAAACAGTTGCCTTAGGCTCCCTAAGATACCAGTGACACCAATTCGATGGCTAGACAAATGTTCTCGAATAAACCTTTGCTCCCACCACCTGTAATTGTAATGGCCTGCCAAACTACCCGTCGTGGACCCGCTATGATCTACAACCCTTCATATCATTAAGACGAGAGAGCGTGTGAGGGCGTGGGAGAGACCACCCATAGTCCCAAGCATTTAAGCGATCAATCATGTTGATAATCCCTGTCTCTAGCTATCTCGCACCCCGATCGGGGGGTAAACCTCACCTTGTTGGAAAAAGAGAGTCGACTGTTATTGGGAGTCGATCGACAACTAAATATGTTTGATCGTGGCCACATTTGGATCCTTAGATTTACTTTTTATGGACAGTTACAACAAAATGGTGCCATGGTTTTTTGGTCCATATCCAAACCTATTTATTGTTGGTCCCTTGGATCATCTATCATCATCGGATCATGAAGATCATTTGTTCTTCAGTGCAACAATGCCTTTAGATACTATCACTGCTTTCGGATCCTTTGTTCTCTTCTGTGCTTATTTTCTTGTCCCAACAATTTCTGTATGGGAATTGTGATTGAGCAAAAATCTGAATTTTACTATTGTTGAAAGTTTCCATTTACTAACAAAAGTTTTTTGAATTGCTAGTGTAAAAGGTGTTTGTTGAGAATGCGTAGAAGTTATGTTGATTTTCTAGTGCATCCAAGACTAGTTTAGTTTCTCAAAATTGGTAACTACTTCCAATAATATATTTAGTATTTTTTTTTGCATTCCAACCATAAAGCAGTTATACATGAAAAACTTCAACAATACAATTTCGTCAACATAGCAGTAGAGATCACATGAACAGTAAACAAGAGACAAGAGACACTATAAATTAGGCTTCAAGCCAGGGCAAAACCCAACCAATTCTTTTCTTATTAGAGAGAAATTTTGTTTATCAATAGTACGTCAAAATATTCCAACAAGATTCCAACAATCTAACCTCAAAATGTCTAAGTCAAAACTAGTCAACGAGGAGAGAGAAAAGTCAACGTTGTTCAAAGATTACAGTCTACATAGAGGGGCTGAATAGAGGGCTGAAATTCAGTCCTGAAGTTGCGTCAGAAACCATTGAACGAGCCAGTCAAAATCTTTTGTCAAAGCCTTAGTTAAAACTTAAGACATATGGTCAACACCAGTCAACAAGCCAGAACAGGGACAAAATCTCAGCCAAACAAAGTCAAGATATCTTTGTAATCTTCGACCCTCTACGACAGTCAAAATCTCAATCAAACAGATGCGAAATAGCCTAAGTCAACAAAAGTCAAACAAAAGAATAAACGTTGGTCAACGCAGATTAGAAAGCCTCCTTGACTCCTTCACATGTGTGTTGTCTCTTAGTGATTTCAAATCGAACTTGAGTGTGATGAGATGGTTCAAATGAAGTCCAACGATGCCATATTTATACTAGTCATAAGAGGTGGCTTTTTCACACATGTGGGGCCGACTTGATGATCATGAGGCCGACTTGAATAAAGTAAAAAATATGAGTTTTCTCCATAGATTGCCAATGAAAATGCCAACCATAGCTACCCAAATTTCCAACACTCCATCTTAGCTAGGGAGGTATTTTTCATTCTCTCTCAAAATCAATTTCCCTGACCAATCCATAGGTCTCCTGGCTCATAGCCTAAGGGATGAGCACAAGTACAAGTCTCTTTGTTTCTATCAAGATCAATCTCCTCGACCAATCCATAGGTCTCTCGACACAACCTAAGGGAGAGATCATCAATCTCATCATAAAGAAAGATACACAACATCAACACATCCCACAAGCCACAAACCCATGGCATTCAAGTTAGTATATCATTGACTGATGGGTCCAAACCAAACACATGCATAGGGTACATCTTCTTGGCCATACACGAGGTCTCCCAGTCCATAGCCTAAGGACAGAATCCCTATCACAATCACATACACATGGTACATGTTCCCGACCACAAGGTCTCCCGGCCCACAACCTAGGGGAGGAATCCCTATCTCAGTCCCAGACTATATAGTCTCCCGGCTCATGACCTAATGGAGAGAACACAAAATCAGTTCGTACCTCATAACCAATCTCCTCGACCAAACTCACTAGTCTCTTGGTCCATTGACCTAGGGGAGTGAGAATATTCTCGACCAATCCATAGGTCTCCCGACTGTAGCCTAAGGTTTTTTGTTCATCACATGATGTTGTATAATCATTGCTCCCTCTCACTCAGAGAGGGGTTCTCAACAACTCCAAGTTATTCTCTGAAATAAACAAATTTCGAATGGGACAATGACTTTGTCAACACATCAACAACTTGTTCATTAGTAGGGACATATTCGAGCTTCACAACTCCCCTCTGGACAATATTCCGAATATAGTAATACTTAATCTCAATGTGCTTCGACCTGTCATGAAACACTTGGTTCCTAGAAGCTTCACACAACTTTGATTATCACAATATATAATGGTTGATTCCAACACTTGATTTGACAAACCAACAAACAATTTTCAAAGCCACACAACTTCACAAGAGGTAGAACATGCAACAATATATTCAGCTTCTGCTGTACTTAGAGCAACATAAGTTTTCTTTCTACTAGACCATGAAATCATAGCGGAGCCCAAGCCAAAACAAAAACCATAGGTGCTCTTCCTATCATCAAAGCTACCAACCCAATCAACATCAATAAATCCATGCAACTGCCATTCACCATTAGAAGCATATTTCAAACTATATTCAATAGTACCACACAAATATCTCAAACTATGTTTCACTACAACCCAGTGTATATGGAGAGTCTCAAGCAAGAATTTGCTCAATGTGTTCACGACATAACAAATATCAGGTCTAACATTCACAAGATAGTTCAATAAGCCAATTAGTTTGCGATACATAGAGGGATCAATCAAATCGTAATCACAATCCTAGATCTTCTTCAAATTCGTCGCCATAGGTGTGTCCATGGACTTACAGTCCATTATGCCAAACCTTTGAATGATCAAAATAATGTATTGCCTTGGCCAACAAAGATTCCATCAGGCTTTTGCCAAATTTCCAATCCCAAATAGTAGTGCATGAGACCAAAATCCTTCATTTCAAATTCAGAAATCAACTCCCTCCTACATTGGACAATCAGATACTCAATCTCGATCATAAACAAATCATCCACATATAGTAGCAACATCAAGGGCTCCCCCATCAACAACTTTAAAATACAGGTTTAGATCAACATTGCTCTTTTTGAAACCAAGACTCATCAAATAGCCATCAATATGGGAATACCATGTACGAGGGGGCTGCTTCAGCCCATACAAGCTTTCTTTAATTTGCAAACATGTGTTTCTCTATCATGGACCTCAAAACCATGAGGTTGCTCAATATATAATTACTCTTCAACGACCCCATTCAGAAAAGCAACTTTGACATCCATTTGATGCAATTTCCGACTTGCAATGCAAGCAAGAGCAATAACAGATCTAATAGATGCATACCTGGCAACGAGAGCAAATGTGTCTTCATAATCCTCTCCCTCTTTCTGGGAGAATCCACGAGCCACAAATCTAGCCTTGTACTTTTCAACACTTCCATCGACAACATGCTTAATTTTATAAATCCACTTTGAAGACAAAACAAACTTTCCTTCATACCTTGGCACAATTTCCCACACATCCTTCTTCTATATAGATTGATATTCTTCAGTCATAACATCTTTCCAAATTTGTTCTTAAACTGCTTCTTCATAAGTGAATGGGTTAGATTCAATGATTTTGCACATCAAGGCTGTATAACCAGAGTACCTCTTCGAATTTTTGCTTTCAACGAAGGTCCCATGAGTTGCAACATGTCCTTCAACTTCCTTCAGTGCCCTTTCAAGCCAGGCATGTCTCTTGCTAGTATCAGGTACAATGGCTCTTGGAGTTGTGAAAATTCCTTGAAATGCAACAACTGGAAATTATTCTTCTAACTGATTAATTATTAAGCAGTTTATTTGCTACAACAAACAACGAATAATTCACACTGTAATTCTTCACAAATAAAAAACTACGCCACAGAAATAAAATATGTGGAACTAAGAAATTTAGAGCAATCACACATAAATTGACACTGTTATTTTTGGACAATTGTCCTCAGGAAAAACCCAATGTGGGAAAATCGGTGCAACAGATGAGGGTTTTATTATTATCCAACAGAAGAAATTTTGAGTAGAATAAAATGAATCCCAAACTGGCAATCCTCTTTGAGAGAAATATTGACAAATATCTAAGGGAATTTACCCTCCTCGGTCAATCTTAGCTCAGTCTGGCCACTCGAACTGGCAAACTCAGACTCCTCCGCATTGCGCCTGCGTCACCTCTGTGCAATCCCTCAAACGCTCAGCCCAATGCTGCGTCGAAGCTGCCTGTGATTGACTGTTGCTGCGCTAGAAAGAATTCTCCGACCCAGAGGAAAATTATCCTGGACTCCGACAATTAAATCCCGCTCTTGCTCAGCTAAATCGAACTGTCGTCTTGAGGCTCTGCGCAACATTTTGGCGAAATAATATGTCCTCCTCTCCTAACTCTTTCAAAACTGGAAACTCCTCCAGAAATCTGCTACTCTGCCCCTCTGCCACCTGCTACTTGATCACTGGCTCAATTTCACTGTTGAATCACCTGCTACTTGATCATTGGTTCAATTTCACTATTGAATCACCTGCTACTAGAAAATCAAATTGCCTTGATCACTGAGTATTTGCAACTGGTGTATATGTTTTCCATTTACCCCATCAATCCCTTCTTATAATCTTCGGTTGAGACTTCAACGATCATGATTAAATCTTAATCAATGGCTGAAGTCAGCTCTAAGTCGATCCATGTGAGTTTCTAGAGAATTCTCACATTTCTCAATTAATTCCTATTAATTATTCGATTTCCCTAAGTTAGACTTAGGCAATTTTTAATTATCGATCAATTAATTTAATTGCATTGTATCTTGGTGGAATTTCTAGAAACGATTTATGGGTTTTGGAGAACTCATGTGTTTTAGCCTCTTCACAAAGTTGGAGATTAGAACACCATCTGATGCTACAAAAACTAACACTTCCTCTTAGTGAGGAAGGTATTCTAGTGTTGCATTGCTACAACACCCTGTCTCTGCATCATCGTCCCATACACGTTGATGTCTGACAACTGTAGCTGCCTACCATTGTCCATCAACCACTGCGCTAACTCAGATTCATTTGCTACTGGCTGTAGCTGAACCATGTTGCATCTGTGCTGCTGCCGACACTGCATTGTAGAACCTGTATTGCTGCCAACTCTACATTTGGATTGCAACCCAACTAACACTCCCTCTCATTGTTAGTGTTGTTGCTGCAACTACTGCAACTAAGAAGTATCTGAAGCAACTGTGTCTTCGTGCTGCAATTGTCTCTTGAGTCTCTTATTGCTACTAGCCTTTGCATTGTCCACTACGAAATTTGCACTGATGTTGACTCTGCACTGTGCCTCCTGCACTGCTATCAACACTTTACTCCTCCCCTCAACATCTGACTGCAACTAGTTTGCAACTGTCACTTTGGAACTGACTGCGCCAACTGACACTGATCCTCTTGCTACTGAATATTGTGGGCTCCTGTAGCAACGTATGGTCTTGCTGCCACAATCTACGTTGGACCTTGCCTGGATCTTTGCAACTCTAGGAATAAAGCTTTACATCGTCCCATCCCCTCTCTTGAAGGTATAACTGCATACATGGCGAAATCTTCCTCTAACCGAGAGGAAAGATTATTGATCTCTGTGGATGTTGCTGTTTGATCTTGCTTCTTCATGTGCTTCTTCCTTTAGGGACACTAGGTACTGTAGTGGCCAAGATCACCACACCTGAAGCACTTGATCTTGGACAAATCCTTCTTCTTCTTCTTTTCTCCTTGCGAGCCTTGTCCTTGATTGGGACGTCTTGCTTTCCCTTTCGATGCAAGGGCTACATTTTCTTCCTTCTTCACACCCTTCGATCCTTTGCTGCTACTTCCACTGATGGAGCTCTTTACTAGAGCTCACCTCATCTCCTCTTGTATGAGATCTGCCCACATTTGGTCCCACCTAGGCAATTGATCTTGTCCCAAAATGCCTTGTATGAAGGTCTCCCATTCCTTGGTGACTCTGTTGAGAGCCAAGCGCGCAAGTTTAGTAGGTGGATGTGACTCTCCTACGATTGCAATCTCATCTCAAATATCCTGAATTTTGGTGAGATAGGGATTGATGCCTTCACCCTTCTACATTTGAACATTACTCAACTTTTCCTTTAGCAACATCCTCCGCTGGTTGAAAGGATTTTGATAGCATCCCTCATTTCTTTGGCCGTATTCTTGGCTGCAACTATGAGCCTATATGATGTCGAACTCCATCGAGAATCAACTGCTTCTCCTTGGTCATCTCCTTATTGTAATTCGCTAGCTGATCTGGATCTGGAAGTATGACAACAACGTTTTTTGCTTACTGATTCAGACCATGTTTCTCTAGCAAGAATGCCATCCTGGCCTTCCAAATACAATAGTTTGATGCATCCTCTAATTTGTCCTGATCTCGGAGTCCTGCTGAAGCCATCACTGCAAAAACTCGACTTGGGACAGAAATATCCCTCTTTCACCTTCTCAACTGTTAGCATTGCTACTTGCACTGCTTCCTAGTGTGAGAAAATCTGCCTGTGCTACTACCTACTACAACTGGAAGTTTTGGATTTTTGAAACTAGAAACCCTCTAAGAGAAACTCCCTCTGTGTGTGCAATTTCTCTTCCTCTTACGCTCGAATCTGCTCAACGATTTTGTTGTGTTGCTCTTTGGAATTACTTTCCGGTCCTATCTCTGCTTGTTGGAGCTCTGCTCTGAGCAATTCAAACTTTTCCTACCACTCTGCAACTGGAAATCAAACTTTTGCTCTGCGACTTGCATTGCCTCAATAGGCCTTGTGTAGATCTTGGAGAAATTGTGTTGCTTCTCCTTGTGAACAACAAATTTCTCCCTCTTTCATCTTTGAGCTATTGATTTGATCAAAACCGCTCTGATACCATGTGAAAAATCCTTGAAATGCAACAATTGGAAATTATTCTTCTAACTGGTTAATTATAAAATAGTTTATTTGCTACAACAAACAACGAATAATTCACATTGCAATTCTTCACAAATAAAAAATTACGTTGCGGAAAATAAAATATGCAGAACTGAGAAATATATAGCAATATACACACAAATTGACATTGTTATTTTTGGACAATTGTCCCCAGAAAAACCTAATGTGGGAAAACCAGTGCAGTAGATGAGGGTATTATTATTATGCTGCAACAAAAATTCCGAGTACAATAAAATGGACGCCAAATTGGCAATCCTCTCTGAGAGAAATGCTAGCAAAAATATTTGAGGCAATTTACCCTCCTCTTCGAGCAATCTCGACTTAGTCTGGCCACTCGAATTGGCAAACTCAAACTCCTCTACGTAACTCTTGCGTCACCCCTGCACAGTCCCTCACACGCTCAGCCCCATTTTGCCTCGAATATGCCTCTGACTGATAGCTGCCGCTTTGGAAAGAATTCTCCGACGCACAGGAAAATTATCCTGAACTCCGACAATTGAATCTTGCTCCTGCTCAGCTAAATCGAACTACACTCTTGAGGCTTTGTGCAACACTTGTGCAACCTCATGAAGAAATAGTACAACCTCATGTCCCGACTCTTCCGAAACTAGAAACTCCTTCAGAAATTTGCTACTTTGCCTCTTTGCCACATGCTACTCGATCATTGGCTCGATCTCACTGTTGAATCACCTGCTACTAGAAAATCAAACTGCCTTGATCACTAAGTATCTGCAATTGGTGTATATGTTCTCCATCTACCCCATAGACCCCTCCTTATAATCTCCAGTTGAGACTTCAATGACCACAATTAAATCTTAATCGATGGCTGAAATCATCTCTAAGTTGATCCATGTGAGTTTCTAAAGAATTCTCACATTTTTCAATTAATTCCTATTAATTAATTGATTTCCCTAAGTTAGACTTAGGCAATTTTTAATTATCGATCAATTAATTTAATTGAGCTGTCTCAAAGTGGAATTTTCAGAAACGATTTATGGGTTTTGGAGAATTCATGTGTTTTAGCCAATATTCCACTGAGTTTCTGGGACAGGGAAATGCGGGAGTGGGGATACGCACAAGGGGGACATATATAAGCAACTCCAAAATTTAGGGAAATTTAGGGGAAACGAGGATGTCAGATTTCTTAAAATTATAAAGTTTTAATAATTTATAAAAAATAAAAAATAAAATCCCAACAATATGTCGATAACTAAGTAAATAGTAAATCTTAATAATTATGAAATGTATATCTAAATATGATCATCCTTTCGTATTAGACTATTATGAATCATAATCATAATTCAACATTTTTGCAATCATCAATGTAAAATTGTAAATCTTAAAGTTAATTACTAAATTGAATCCGTCATTTGACATTATGCAGTGTTCCATTTAAATTCATCATTTGGCAATGGGCATTAATATTATGCAAGGTACATCTAAATTAAAATTTGACAATTGAAATTACACAATGCACATCGAAAGTAAATTCATCATATGACAATGACATTATGCTGAAGTCTAAAATAGCCATAGAATACTAAACTAAAAGTAAACATAGAAAGCAATGAGATACTAGTAAATTTCTCAAAAAGTACTAAATAATAAATCATAGATCCAATCCGGTGGCTCCAAGTCACAAAATGAAAATCACAGCTCCAATCCGGCAACTCCAAGTCACAAAATGAAAATCGCAGCTCCAATGTCTCAGCCCCCCCGTTGATAGTAAATCCGAATCACAACAAATTGCAGATGAAAAATGTCAAGGATGACAATAGGAAAATCTTGGGCGAGAAGTACGTAGGGTTAATGAGAAATGAATGAGAAATGTAAATGATTATGTTTTGAAGTTTTTTTATTTTTATTATTATATTAAAATTCGTAATTTTTTATGTTTTTAATTGTTATTAGCAAAAAAGAAATTGGGGGGATGCGGGGGGACGCTTTTCGTCACTAAGAAAAAGTCCCCCCAGAGTTTCCCTAAGTTTCCCCAAAAAGGAGGACATGAGGAAACATTTCCCCAGGAGTTTCTCCGTCCTCAGAGCGTGGGGAGTGAGGAAGCGTGTCCCCAACCTTGGGGGGCGCATCCACGTGGAAAACTGGTTTTAGCCTCTCCACAAAGTTTAAGACTACAACATCATCTGATGCTACACAAAATAATAGGAGGGTCAACAATTTCATGATCATTAGATTCTTCATGAGGGTCTTGGTCCATTGGTTCAGGTTCTTTAGCTTTTGATTCCACACTCTTTGGAGTCACCTGTATCTCATCATCAAAGTTGAAGTGTAAACCCTTGGACTTCCAAAAAAAAACATCTTCATCAAAGATAACATCCTTGCAACTTTCAATATAATGTTGTCTTGGAATATAGACCTTAAAGGCCTTTGAATCTTCATTGTAGCCCACAAAAGTCTCCTTCTTCCCAGAAGGCTCCAACTTTGCCCTCTTTTGCTTAGGAACATGAACATAAACATGGCAACCAAAAATTCTTAAGTGCTCAACATTGGTTTTTTTTTTTTTTTTGGTCAAATAAGAGTGGAGCCTTCTATTAATTGCAAGAAAGATTACATATGTTACATGGCTTTACAAAGTAAGGATCAACAAGGGCTAACCCTATGAAGGGTAACCAAATCCATAACCCGAAACACACCTGAAACCACCTAAGATCTCGTGTGATCTGACGATCACAAACATTCTTGCCTCGGCAAACTGCGCCCCTTTTACCCGATTCACGGACCCGAAATGAATGTGAGCCATTGGTTTATAAAAGTTCGGGTCCGTTTTGAAACTTAAGCTCCAATTACTTGTAGAACCCGACGATTGATCTGACGGTCCTCCGAGATATCGGAGCTGAAACCTGCACGGTCAATAACTGCCTTTTCAGACCCGATGAGAATTATAAACTGTTAGACTAAAGAGCATCGGGTCCGCCTTGTTGGTTAACCTTCGATTGCTTTTCCTCCCAATGGCCATTAGATTGTGCAGGCTGTCAAGATCCGTGGCCAGCGACCAATGAAGAGACTTGCTGTTTACCAAGAGCCTCTCCCCTGTGGAAAGCATTTATCTTCCCCCTTTTTTTCCTTTTCTTCTTTTTTTGAAAATTAACAGTTAAAAAAGACTTCCACTCCGCTTTCTCCTGCTTCCACTAGTCTTTCTTCTTGTTCAGTTCTAATAGTTTGGAAGTTTTCCATGTCTTTGTCCGCCTGTCTTTGACAATCCTCACACAATTTCCCCAAGGGTGTCGAGTCCCATGCATGCATGCTGTAAATTTCTTTGCAAAACACTCCTTTATTCGCCAGACGATCAGCTAACATATTGGCTTTTCTTCGCACATGAACAAAGCTGGCCGTTCTTAGGGTTTGAAGGTGGGAATGAATATGCTGAAAGACCTGCAAAATTCGCCAATGTTTTGATACTTTTCCAGGTGCTTTTCCATTGAAAATCTTCTTGGCCGCATTAATAACCAATTCCGAGTCTGCTTCAATCATGACATTATGAGTATTTGACTCAATTAGTATTTCCAGGCATTGCTCTAAGGCCATGAGCTCCGCCATGTTATTTGTGGCAGTTCCCACATGACTATGAAAGATGTCCTTTATGCACCCCTACTCATCTCTGATGACCCTGCCAAAACCAGCCATCCCTGGGTTTCCTTTAGAGGCTCCATCTATGTTAATTTTCAAGAAACCATGAGGAGGAGGTTGCCAAAAGTCTTTACCAACGTTAATCCGGCTCACATCCTTGTGTATGCTCTGGGGAACTAGCGAATGGAGACCCAACTGCAGCAGTATACGAGTGTCCTAGGGCAGAGTCTGGTTCTCAGGAGGTCTCCCTAACATGGCACCAATAGTGTCTTTGAGCTGTCTTAATATCTGTGCAATAGTGTTCTGGGTTGAGGCAGTTTTTCCCTTGAAAATCTTGCCATTGCGTTCTTTCCAGACGTCCCAGATTAAGAAGCCTGGAACTAGAGTCCAAGCGTTGTTGATGATCTCATTGTCTGAGAAGTTCCTTCTCCAATTCCTCAAAGTGTTAGTAGTACTGAGGCCATCCCTGTTAGTTTGCCTGAACACTGAGGCCACCCAATCCCACAATGTTGAGGTGAAGGGGCGAAGGTTGAGTAAGTGTTCCATCATCTCCTCTTGTGTGCCACACAGATAACATTTGGAGGGGCCGACAAAACCTTTCTTCAGAAGATTTTCTCAAGTTAGAATTTTCTTTTGTTGAACTAACCACATGAACAGTTTTATCTTCATCCAATGCGGGTGCTGCGAGAGGTTCTTCCATGCCTTATCAGGGTTTTGATAATCGAACCCTAGAGCTAATTGTTTGGCTTCTTTTAGGTTGAAGTTACCTTCTGTGTTTCTTCCCCATCTCAGTTGGTCAGGCGAGGATGAAACCAAAATTTTCCTTTGTTCCAAGTCCATAACAAGAGAGTTTGACTGAGCTTTCAAAGGGTTCTCTTCCTTGTAGCTTAGATCCTTCCATATTCTCCATTTTCCATTGTTTCTTACCTACTCCCAGAAGTCACTTACCATGCATTAAGCCTTTGTTGTCGGTGTCATTCTTGAGATCAGTTAGTTCTTCCCTAAACATGTTTTCTTCTTGCTGCTAGTTGTCCTCCCAGAATCTTGCTAGGTTCCCATCTCAGATTCCCAAAAGCTGTGCTGCTAGACAATACCTCTATTTTCCCAAGCAAGATTCCATATGCGGGAGCCCTTGATTAGCCCAGATATTCGAATGTGATCCTTTTCTTGCCAATTTCTTGCATATTTCTGTTTCCAAAGCTTGTCCCATGGGGTTGACGACTCCTTGAGCCACCTCCACCAAAGCTTTGCACCCAAAACTCTGCTGAGGGTTTCAGGGTCATGAAGCCCCAATCCACCATGGGCCTTAGGTTTGCATAGCTTGTCCCAAGCTACCAAAGCCCATTTCTTTTTCTCTTCCCCTTTGCCCCAAAGAAAATCTCTTTGAATGTTCCTGATCTGTTTGGAAACTCCTTTAGGAACAGGAAGAGCAGACACTATGAAAATGGGTATGGCCTGCAGGATGGCTTTTGTGAGCATAAGGCACCGTGCTAAATTTAAAGATCTGCATGTCCATTTCCCGACCTTATTCTGAAGTTTGTTAATGACTGGCTCCCACACTCCCCTGCTTAGAGGTTTGTCTGTAAGGGGCATTCCCAGGTACTTAGAGGGTAATTGATCCCTTTGGAACCCTAGAATTCTTGTAAGATTTCTCTGAATAACAATGTCAATGTTAAAAAATAAAACTTTTGATTTGTCAAGGCCTACCTCTGTACCAGCGGCCATAGCAAATTCATTCAAGATTTGTTTAAAAGCTTTGGCTTCCTTGACTGTGGGAATGCTCTACAGCATAGTGTTGTCCACAAATTGTTGGTGAGTTGAGGTCGCACCATCTGTGGTGAGTTTCAAACCCTTGATTCTTCCCTCAACACTTGCCATTTT
Source organism: Pinus taeda (assembly GCA_000404065.3). Classification (NCBI taxonomy): domain Eukaryota; kingdom Viridiplantae; phylum Streptophyta; class Pinopsida; order Pinales; family Pinaceae; genus Pinus; species Pinus taeda. The sequence goes on along the minus strand of APFE031523397.1, from coordinate 40,080 downwards.
TATCGCTCTGCCTAGCCCTTCCAACATGAGCACAAAGAGGAAGGGGGAGAGCGGATCTCCTTGCCTTAGTCCCCTAGAGGGCATGAAGGTTCTTGAGGGCAAGCCATTAAGCAGGATTGAGAAACTGGTCGTGGATGCAAGGGCCATAACCCATCCGATCCAATTATGGTAAAAACCATAAGCTTTCAACACTGCCATGATGTAAGACCAGCTTAGCTTGTCATAAGTTTCTCTAGGTCAAGCTGTATGATCATTCCAGCTTGCTTGTTGCTTTTTAGAGTGTACCATCTCATGAGCTTGTATGATATTGTTGAGAATCTGTCTTCCTTCCACATAACCAGTTTGCTCCTTTGAGATGAGAGCTGGAAGAAGGGGCTTGAGTATGTTAGCAATCACTTTTGAGATTATCTTGTACACCACATTACATAAAGCTATAGGTCTGAATCTGTCCGGTGTGATGGCTTTCTCCTGCTTTGGAATCAAAGTTATTAAAGAGGCATTGAGAGCCTTCAAGACCGATTTGGATCTTCTTGAGTCTTGCACCACCTCAAGGATGTCTTGTTTGACTGTTTTGCAGCATGCTTTGAAAAATTCCACATTGAAACCATCCGGGCCAGGAGCTTTCCCATTTTGCATCTCGTTGATAACTTCATTGACCTCATCTTCGGATACTGGCCTATTGAGATTATGATTGTCTTCCCTTGTGACAAGCTTAGGAATGTACCTTGTGAATTTACTAATGAACGGTGACTTGTCTAAGAGAGGCTCCTTTGCAATGCTAAGGAAGTGTTGTACTAGGACAGATTCCATTTCTTTGTGGGTGACGAGCTCTTTCCCTTGAGAATCTTTGAGTTTTAGAATTTTGTTGTGTGACCCGTGACTCAAAGTTGACTTGTGAAAAAACTTTGTGTTTCTTTCTCCTTCTTTAATCCATTGTACTCTCGATTTCTGTCTCCAGAAAATCTCCTCTTGTTTGCATCTGTCATCCCATTCCTTCTGATGAACATCTGCTTGAGATTTCTTTTCCTCGTTAAAGCCATCTGTGATCATAAGCTGATTAATCCCCTGAAGTTTTTGTTCAACTTCTTTTTTGGCTTCGAAAATGTTACCAAACTGTTTTTTGTTCCAATCTTTGAGTCTGACTTTAATGTGTTTAAATCTTTGTTGTAGCATGAACATTTTGGTGCCTTGAAGGGGCAACTCTTCCATCCACCATTTATCAATATTACTGGTGAAGTCAGGGTGAGAAAGCCAGACATTTTCAAACCTGAAGGGTCTGTTCCTCAGTGTGCCCATAAAAATGGCTTCAAGCTGGATTGGCCAGTGGTCTGAGCCTCCAAAAGGAAGGATTAAGGCTGACATGTCAGGGCCTGTGAGAAATAGGTCCTCTGAGATCATGAATCTGTCTAGTTTAGTGGCAACTTGAGAAGCCCCTCCTCCCTTGTTGTTCTAGGTGAAGGTGCCATTTATTGTTTCAGCATCCACTAATCTCATGTTATTTATGAAGTTCTGGAAGGCAATGGAGTCTTTGCCTAGTGTTCTGGTGCCCCCTTTTTTCTCTATAAGAGATTTGATCATATTGAAGTCCCCTACCATAATCCAGGGAATATTGGGATATCTCTCTCTTAGTTCCTCAAGGGAAGTGAGAAACTTGAGTTTGTCTTCTAGTTTTTGAGGACTATAGACATTTGTAATCATGTAACTCTCCTTATCACCCACAGGTTGTATTACCAATGAAAGATAGTTCCTGGATGCTTCCGCGTCTAGGATTCCGAGTTTTTGGGGATCCCAGAGCGTGAGAATCCCTCCTGTCGAGTTATCTGCCTTAACCTCTAGATACTCATACCTACTCAACCATTTGCTATGTATTTCTCTGATTTTATCCATCGAGCATTTTGTTTCCTGAATGAAAACCATGTCTGATTTTCCTTCTTTTATTCTACTGCTGAGTTGTTTCCTTTTACTTCCTAGGCCCCCAATATTCCAGGTTGTAAACTTCATTAAGAAAGATTTTTAAAAGAGTAACTAGTTAGATCTTTCATCTTACCTGAGTTGATCATGAGTTTTCCACATTCTGTTAGCAACTCATTTTGTCTTTTCCTTCCTCTTTTCCTAACTGGGTTCTTGGAAGATTGCCCCGGTGTTTCCTCCATTGTCTTCATCCCTCTATTTTCTTGGCTTTCATGGTTTCTTTTGACTCCAGAGCTTTTCGATTGGGATCTCCATAGGAAGAGTTGTTGAACCATATCAAACTTCTCTTTTGGCAGGGAGTCAACTCCTTTTGGTAATACCCTGCTCCAGAAACTTTTCTAGATCCAAGTTTTCCTTCTCAAGAATCTCCTGTAGTTCATGATCCTCCGTTCCCGCCTCACTTGGGGTCATCTCATGGTCCCTGCTGAGCTCCACCATGCTCGGTATATCATTCTGTTGCTGACTGTTCTCTGGTATGTCCTCCATGCTTGTGTCCCTATCCTTCTCATTGGTCTTGGTCTCCAATTTCTGGTTTTCCCCGTTGTTTCCAATTTCTTCTTCTAAGATTTTGAAACTATTGGGGCTCTGTTGTTCGTCCTTGTTGGCTTTCTTTTGGTGCCTCTTTCCTCCTTTCCCCTTAATCCCCCACCTTAGTGAAACCCTCGGGACCTTTTCTTATGGTGGTTTTTTTTTTTCGCTTTCCAGTTTGTTTAATGGGCAGTCTCTGTATAGGTGCCCATGTTCATGGCACTTGCAGCACCTAATGGGACATGCTCATAGTCCACCGCCTGCACCCATTCCTCATCAGAAACTTCTAAAATGATCTCGTTTGGGAGTGCCCCAGATAGGTCCATTTCCACACAGAGCCGGGCAAAGGAAGTGTATTTGCCTCTTAATGTCGCATCTGATATCTTTATAAAATGCCCTAGTTTATTGCAAATAGCTTTTAGAGACTCCGACAGCCAATAATCTAAAGGAAGGGAATATAGTCCTATCCATACCGGTACTGAAGTGAACGTTTCTCGTTCTGGGACAAAGTTCATCACCCATGGTCGCATGTACAATCCTGCAGCAGCGTAAAAATAGGGTCCTCCCTCGAACACTCTGTCTTTATCTTCTAAGATCGTGAACACCATCGTGAAGAAACCCTTGGATCCAAGGTGAAGGTTTATTTCTCCTTTCGATTTCTAGTTGTACCTTATCCATGCATGTAAGGCCTTCTCCGTCGGCCAAGTCCCCATAAATTTGCATATGATCGCGTGTTCCACCATGTGATCTCTGTGCACTTGTAGCGCTAGATCACTTAAAACAACTCGGGAGTAATGGTTGACTTGGGTTTGCAGCCCCTTGTTGCCCTCAAAGGTGTAGCCTTTTGACTGCTGCCCTCTTTCCTCCTCTCCCTACTATCTTCCTCATGATTTTCTCTTTGTTCGTGAGATTTGATTTTTCCTGAATTACTGTCCTCAGTAATCCCCTCTGTTGGTTCCTTGAAGTGATGCAGATCAGATTCCTTATTTCTGTTCGCTGCTATGTGATTGTAGGAGGGAGCAAAACTCCCTCCTCCATGACTCGCTATAGTCACTAGCTTCAAACTCTGACTCAAACCCTAGAACCTCTCTTCCCAAGAATCCTAGAGGTTGTTCAGAAATTTCTTTTCCGCTCCGCAATAATCTTCGATCGCAACATTGGGTCTTTCACTTGTAAAGACTTCTCTATTTTGAATATACACAACAACCTTCGCAACTTCTCCCCATAGAAACATTGGTAACTCTTGATCATGAAGCATGGCTTTGACAACTTCCATAATAGTCCTGTTTTTTCTCTTGCTAGTTCCATTTTGTTGAGGATAATAGGGAACTATTAGCTCCCTCTTAATTCCAGCATCCTTGCAGAAATCAATCAATTCTTTGGATACATATTCGCCACCATTATCAGACCTCAAGATATTGATTCTTCTACTTGTAGCATTTTCAACTTGAGCTTTGAATTCATGAAATTTTCTCAAATACTTGATCCTTGGACTTTAGAAGATAAATTTGTGATTTGCGAGAATAATCATCAATGAAAGATGCATAATACAAGTTGCCACCCAAGGTCTTAGCAGACATAGGCCCACAAACATCAGAGTGCACAAGATCCAAAATTTCTTTGGACCTACTATCACTGCTTGTACAAAGTTTCCTTTCACATTTTTTGCAAGGGCACATACCTTACAAATACCATCATGATCAACCTTGATTTCTGGTACACCCTTAACAAAATCTTTCATTCTAGTCAAAGCTTTATAGTGAATATGAGCGTACCTTCGATGCGATAGCTCACAAAGATCAATAGTGTTATGAAGCATAGCTTGAATTGAATGTCCAAAGAGATGATATAGGCCTCCAATTCACACACCAATGACCTTTGTAGATTCAAAAGAGGCATCCTTTTCCCATACTAAGACTTGTCCATCAACAATATCCTTTGTCTTCAAGAGATGAGATGGACAACAATTTTTTCTTCAATCCAGGGACATAGATGAGATGGACAGCAAATTTTTCTTCAAACCGGGGACATAGATGAGATGGATAACAATTTTTTCTTCAAACCAGGAACTTATAAAATATTGTTAAGTTTAACATTACTTCCTGAATCCAATTGAAAGGATGATGAGCCAATACCCTTGAATTCCTATTTGCCATTGTCTCCAAGCTCCACTCTTTGTGCTATCTTATTTTCAACCAATCCATTAAGATGATCACGATTCCTAGTCATGTGCCTAGAGGCACCATTGTACACCAACCATATCTCATTATGACCTGCAATGGCACCTGTAAAAGCAGAATAAAATGAGTATTCTTCTTTAGTATCTCTTTTCTTAGGCCTCCTCTTGGATTCATCAAGGTCAACAGCAGAAGCATGTTGCTTCCTCTTTCCATTCCTTTGATAGTCATCCCTTTGACTTCTTTGAGGGCAATGATCTTGATAGTGACCATATGCTTGGCAATGATAGCATTGAACATTAGTCAAATCTCTTCCATCTATTCTATCTTTTCTATCGGTTCAAGATCCCTTCTTGGAGCAGATCTCAAATTTGGTCTTCTACCAGAACTTCTTTGAAACCTTCCAAAATTAGGTCTTCTTTTATTCTTCTTGGAATGAGCTGCTAAAGCTTCTTCATTTGCATCTTCAATAGGGTCTCTTGAAGGAAGTCTTGACTCTTCTTGAGTGCAGGACGCCCATAGCTTATCAAATGAAGGTGCATTCTCCTTGCACTAATGCTTGCTGCAAAAGGATCCCAAGATCTAGGCAAGCCACCCTAGCCACAACTACCAATTCCTTGTCAGATACTTCTTCTCCAATGGCCTTGAGTTGATCTCTTATTCGAGATATCTTTACAAAATAGGAAGCCACTGTATCATTCTTTGTCATCTTGATACTGCAAAGTTGATCCCTCAAGTTTATAGATTGATTGGTGTTGTTGATAGTGTAAACCAGTGATGGCATCATACAGCCCTTTGGATGTTTGGTGATCAGCAATATAGGGAATTAGATTATCCCACACAGATTCTATAAGGATGCTTCTTGCCAAATTGTCATCTTCTTGGGACTCCTCTTTTCCTGCATTATCAGCTCGTTCAGTGACCTTACCTGTAACAATGCCCAAAACCTTATGTCTTGCAAGTACCAGATCAATCCTAGCCTTGCATGCCCTGTAATTAGTAGCTCCTTCAAGCTTGTTCTCTGTCTTCATGACGAAATGAATGATGAAGACTTCCAAACTCTTCAAGGTGCTTCCAATGCTTCTTCAAGGTGATCTCACAGCTCTTTCTCTTCACCAAAGGTCTGATCCCATGTTGATTTTCTAGTGCATCCAAGACTAGTGTAGTTTTTCAAAATTGATAACTACTTCCAATGATATATTCAGTATTCTTTTTGCATTCCAATCATAAAGCAGTTATACATGAAAAACTTCAACAATACAATTTCATCAATGGAGCAGTAGAGATCACATGAACAGTAAACAAGAGACAAGGGACACCAAAAATTAGGCTTCAAGCCAGGGCAAAACCCACAAAGGGAAACCCAACCAATTCTTTCCTTATGAGAGAAAGTTCATCAATAGTACATCAAAATATTCCAACAATCTGACCTCAAAATGTCCAAGTCAATGCCAGTCAATGAGGAGAGAGAAAAGTCAACGCTGGTAAAATATTACAGTTTGCACAGAGGGGCCGAATTTCGGCTTGTGGTAACTGAACAGGGGGGCGAAATTTGGTCCTGAAGTTGCCTCAGAAAACCAATCAACCAGCCAGTCAAAACCTTCGGTCAAAGCCTCAGTCAAAGCATGCAGTCAACACCAGTCAACGAGCCAGAACAGGGACGAAATCTCAGTCAAACAAAGTCAAGATATCTTTGCAATCTTCAGCCCTCCAAGACAGTCAAAAGTTAAAACGTCAGTCAAACAGATGCGAAATAGTCCAGGTCAACAATAGTCAAACATAAGAGTAAATGCTGGTCTATGCATATTAGAAAGCCTCCTTGATTCCTTCGCACATGTGTTGTCTCTCTGTGATTTCAGATTGAACTTGAGTGTGATGAGATGGTCCAAATGAAGTCCAATGATGCCATATTTATTTGAGTCATAAGAGGTGGCTTGTTCACCCATGTGAGGCCGACTTGGTCAAAGTAAAAAATATGAGTTTCCTCCATCGCTTGCCAATGAAAATGGCAACCATAGCTACCCAAATTTTCAACAATTTATTGGTTCAAATCGTGTGAAGTAACTTTTGAGGCTTAAACAAAATTCACCAAGTATCATTTCTAGGAAGCAGCTATCAGTATTTCTCAAGGGTTCATCCCCAAAAATCTGATTACAATTTTCCCAATGGTCAGGGAAGAAGCTATCTGATCGAATCCCTACTTTCCCAATGAGTGGCATCTTGGAAGATTGTCTGAACATGCTATCAATCTGATGTGGAATCAAGTGGCCACAAATACTTTAAAACTGGCTCAAGCATGGAGTGTCCGGCTATTGTACTTTCACCCTCTTGTTCTGCTTCTTTTCCTTACCTTTGATTACCTACTTGGTGTGATCTGGACAAATCTCCTTTGAATTGTTGGTTAGCTCCCCTCCTATTTGCATCTTGCCTTTGATTGTGTTATATTTTTCCACTGCCTTTATTGCACACTGGAAGACCTCATCTACAGAATGTAGGTTAACCATCTACATCCTGTCTTGGATATGAAAACACTGCCCATAAAGCTATCTAGCTAGAGCTTATTTTTCATCTTAATGCAGGTATCTAGCTGGAGCTTATTTTTCATCTTCATGCATAGCTATTCTGGTTTGCAGTTTCATAAACTGCTCCATGTACTCTTACACTGGCATATCCTTTTGTTTCAAGTTGTGATATTGCCTAGAGAAGGTCTTGTGATAGTTTAATTGCAATTATGTAGCCTGCAAATGCTTCAGCATTTTGCCCACTATCTAATTTTCTATCTGCCTTGATTCACCTGATCCTTCTGCAAGTGATTCCACCATAAGCCTGCACTGTATTTCATCTCGTCATAGCAAACTTTCCTTGGGTAATCTCACATATGCTTTCCATATCAAAGTGTTGCCCCAGCTCCTGAACACAATCTATTAATGCAACTGGGTTATATATCCTACAAATATGTTGACTTTATGCTTCTTTTTGGTTCCTTGTTTGGATCTTGCCTCTATGAGCCTCCCCCACGGGGTCAAGTGCTACAATCTGAGTGGTGGCAATACTTCTCCCTTCATCTTCAGAATCAATAATCCTTAATCTCCTCTGTATAGCCTCTAACCTTTTGCAGACCTCATATCCAAATATTTTCTGGCTTCAGCGATCTGTCTTCATCTTCTTTCCTAACGAAAGACAATTCCTCCATGAGTTATCCTGTTGCTTTGATACCAAAATTGATATAACAGTAATTGTGAAGTCTCTGGCAGTCTTCTGTAGATGGAGTTGCCTTGGCAATGTGAAACACCCTGCAACACAACTATTCTATACTGGGAAAATACAATTTTTTTTTAATAGAGCAGACATAATTTTAACAGCATGAAGCAGACAACAGATCTGATATCCTCTGAAATAAAAAAAACCATGATTTATATTTTAAAAGAACTCAAGAGCACCCTCCACCAAAGATAAATAGGCTGTTACTGTGAAAAAGAAAAATTGGACAGTAAGAATCTGTCCACTTATTTGTGTCAATCTGCATGTGGGGTTGAATCTTGCTTATTGTCTTGGGTGCAAGTGTCATGACTCATAATTTGATGTGGGAAAGGGGAAGATAATTTGTAAAGGTTGTGCAAAAATCTAGGCAGCCCTCTTCTTGACTGTCATTATGAAGATCAATATCTGCATAACCTAGCATGAATGACGGGGCTTTTATAGCCCTGATGAATTACTGGAGAAGGCACCTTACTTTGTGATAAAACGATTGTTGCAACAATTATGCTATGCTATGTATCATTTCTACCCATCGAAATTTGAAATCCTAATTCTAGTGATTATGAACTTTCAGATTGAGATCTCAATGAAGGCTTTGGAAGAATGGCATAAGTTCGAAGAGGATCATGAAAGAAAAGTTTCAGCCACAAGAACTAGATTATCTCAACTGCAGAGAGAAATCGCCTTGATATATGATCAGAAGCTACCTAGGTTGAGAGAAGAGACTAGTAAGAATGAAGTAAGCATGCCTTTATCCATTGTTCGATATTTCTTTCAAATACTTCAGCTTGGTCAGAGAATATGGCTTGAAGAAATTTGATTGCATGAATAAATCCATTTAACAGGTGGAAATGAAGCATTTACTAAAGAAGCGAAAAGATATTCAAAACAGAGCAGATAAGTTATCTCGAGAAGATGAGGCTGCAAATGTTCTCATTCAAACATTAAAAGGAAAACTGCATGGGAGGATTACAGATTTGGCTACAGTTAGTGGTCTCTTGGCAAAAGCAGTAAATTCCATTCTTTGTCATCTTACAAATCCTGCAACCACGTAAGTTGAACTCAATAATATTTTTAATTTAATGGTATTACCATTTAGATTGCATTCCTAATACAAACTAACAAAATATCGATTTTCCTTGTTAAAGCTTATATTTTGAAAATTATTATATGTGACAGAGTGAGTTGAATTTGATGGAATGCAAGTGAATTTTTTTCGGAAACCTGAAGACTGACATGACTCATACCTGAGTGCAGATTTGTAGTTGATGATAGAGATACAGCAAATAAAATTATCTCATATTTTCAGGAAAACCGCATAGGCATTGCAACATGCGATATTTTATCTGAGTTAAGTCTACAATTCAAGTGCAGAAATATTTGTGAAACTGGACCATATGTTAGACCAGTTTTGCAAGATCTCCAGTGTTTAGAAAATTATCGGCCCGTCTTCCAAAAATATTTTGGAAATTGGTGTATAGCAAAAGACCTTTATGCTGCAACCACATATTTCAAAAGAAAGCAAGGTTATTCTGAGACATATGATGTTGCGACTGAAGACGGAGCTATCTTCAAAAAGGTAAAACTAAGCCTTGTTTATGCCTGGCTTTAAATATAACATTAATTATTATCTTTATATGTTGCATTTTGAAGTTGTTTATCATGAGTATAATATTCACTCTATGCTAGATAATCAAGCATTTTCAGTCGAGTCTCTAATTTGGAAATTCATTGACAAGTATTTCTTTGTTCAATTTAGGATGGGGAAGTAATTGCTGCTAACTGGGACACAAAAGGGAAAGCAGCATTTAAATCTAGTGATGATATCTCTAAGCAAGATGAATCAAAAACCATTGTAATATTGGAGGAGGCCCTAAAAGAGAAGGCTAAAGAGAAAGATAAGTTAGAAGCAAGTCTAGCGATAGTACTAACTAATTTGGAGCTCATAAAATCTCAAGAACAAGATGCTTATGAACAATTGCAGAAACTAAGAGAAAGTGAAAAATCTCATTTGGTCTCTAATACAGCAGCTATCAGATCTAAGCTTGAAGAAGAGCAAATTGAGCTTGATACTATTAAAAAAACAATGGAAGATGATCGAGATGATCACAAACTTCAAAAGGAAATTCAACATTTGAAACAGGAGCAAATGATTTTGAAAAGCAAATTGGGAGTAGCTGAAAATTTTCCTTCATACAACCCTGAACTGGTTGAATTGAATGAGAAAATTAAACAGCTTAATGAAGCAATGCGATCATACACAATCGAGATGCAACAGAAAAGATCATCTGTCAAGATGTTAAAAAATCAGTTGGAAACGGTAAAATCTGATGGTAAGTGCAAGGCATCACTCTCAGAAAAGTTAACAGCTCTTGCCACACACGAAGAGAAATTTATCCACACAAAGCAACAATTTCATGAAGCGGAACTTCAAATGTCCACCAGGTTGGTTTTAGATAACTTTAATGATGTCAGTTCAGCGTAGTTGACGGGTTTTCATCCAACAATTAAAAGAAAATACGGGTTGGCATCATATAATTAGTCATTTTTTTGCATGATGAATGTTTTCTTGTCAGACATATTGTTTTTTTTAATCTAAAACTCCGCTAAGGAACAACCAAAGAATGCACATGCAGGAAAACAGAAATCGAGAAAATGAAAGGAGCAGTGATTGAATTTGAAACGAAGATTTCTGAGTGTAACAAAGAAGAGAAGGCACTAAGGTCAAGAGAGGTAATTCTTAAACTTTTTCTTATTTCTGTATGCAATTATTTGCAGATGACATATTACTGTAGGTTAAATTCTAATTGGCATGACTAGGGAACCTTACAGAACAATACTTTTGGTAGGTTTTCATAAAGGGTGAATTAAATGGGTTGGTGGCCTCTGAAAAATTAGCAAAGGAACAATTAAGAAAGATTATTTTGGCGCTGCAAGACAGTAGTCGACCTCAGCTCCACAAAAAATTATGCCACGAACCATCTGATCCATCCTTTGAAGCACTTGCAAATGAAGCAGAAGACGAGGAAGGCCTGGTCTTGGCTCAGGAGGAAATGTCTCTGAATGAAATGAGAAGGCAATAATTCATTTATTAAACATTTTTTTACTTGGACTCGGGCAATGACTAACTGAAATGTACTTTCTGAGGTTTGCTTTCGTTGATTCATTATTTCTGAAATGAGTTTCTTTTCTACAGAAACATTCGTGCCGATGCTTTAGAGGAGGATGTAAAGTACAGAAAGAATGAATCTTACTTTTTGATAGAACTTGATAAACTTAGTGAAATGATAGAATCACAAAGAAATCACAAGGACAAGCTAGAAAATGAGAGGTTTAATATCTTTACAAAATCTGTCAAGAAGGTAAGTTTGATCTAGCTAATCTGGTTGATTTTCAAAGCAATTATAGATGCACTTTTTATGTTTCAGACTAATGTTTTCAAGCTTTTAGCTGAATGGCGTACTGTCAAAAACTTATCAAAGCCTTACACAACATGGAGATGCATATCTCTCTTTTACAGAGGAAAAGAGTCTTCTGTTTTCTGATGGAGTAAATCTACAAGGTATTGATAAATCAAGCTACTGATTTTTCCCCAAACAATATACTCTGAATCAGTTCGCCTTGGCAAAATTCAGCTTCTAAATACTCACCATTTGAATTTGGTTAACCAGTGCGCCCAGATCGTCATAAATGGCGGAATTTCAATTCTCTGTCCGGGGGCCAACAAGCTCTAGCCTCTTTAGCCTTGTCATTCAGTTTACAAGCAATGTTTCCCTCACCCTTTTACTTCTTTGATGAGATTGATGCTTCCCTGGATACAAAGAATGCACGACTAGTTGCAGAATACATCAAGGTGAACCTATTAATGTTCCCTCTATAATTTCTTCCCTGATTTTTCAGGCACCTGAAACTTTCAATTATGTGTACGACATTAACAAATTTTGTATGTTTCCATTTGTTTTGTCCTCTTCAGAATCAAACTTCTGCTCAGTATATTGTGGTTTCACATCGGCCTCAGTTATATGAACTTGCAACATCTTTGGTGGGGGTCTATCATTACAATGGTTCCTCGACATGTATAACTGTCAAAGTCTAACAATCAAGATCAAGTATTTTACGGACGAGGCATCAGTTTGATATTTACACCTTTTAGAATGATAGCATCTCTTAAAATCGCTCATTCGCTTCTCAAAAGCCAGATGCGTAAAATGTCAATTGTGATAAACAGCATTTGCACATTTTATGAAAACTAATAATTATAATATAAAGTTTATAACCAACACAGTAAAATCTAAATATGAGTAACATAGAATCATACATGCATGGTTGTGGACCCACATACACATTAGGACTCCTTCGGTTCAGGTTAGATAACCGCACCACCTTAATTTTTTAAAGTTGTACTTTGGTTGTAACATTTTTTTTTTGGGTAAGTTGTATTTCTATATTAGTATAATACAAAAAGAGTTACATCTTTGGGTGTTTTGAGGTTTATTAAAAGAAAATCAGATATTAGACAACCATTCAAGAGCTTTTTCAAAACTCCCCAAACATTTATATTTAACTCTTCATAGTCATAATAGTTTATTTGGATAGGAGCAATAGATTCGAACAAAACATTGACCATAAGATATTGAAAAATGTTATAAAACTTAGATTGAGAGGGGCATGGGTGAGACAAGGTCTCTGGTCCTTTTTCCTTGTTGGAATGGTCTTGCTTTGGTTCATCCTCAATGATTGTTGGGTTCAAACTAGTGCTTTGCCAATCAAAAATGCCCATGAGCTCCACCATTTCTCTCTTTGCTTGAGCCTTCTCCATAGAGTTTGAAATTGAGCTTGAAAGCAACCCTGCGTAGCACACCAAGTTTGGTTTGTTGCCCACCAATAGTGGGTGACCCCATAGGAGAATTTTCCTCCTAGATTTGTCTTCACCTGGTAGCCAACAACCCCTTGTAGCCGCCCGATAGCTTTGATGTGCTAATATTCTCCGCTCCCTGAGCCAGTGGTTGTGTACGCTCGCTCATTTGTCATGAACATATATTTGAAGGTGGGCTACCCAATCCTGAAGGTATGATTTCTCATTATGTAATTGAGTGTTTATGATTTTTTTTCTTCGGCACACTTGGGCATGGATTATTTGATGACTTAAAAGAAGGAAGGGTCTCGACTGTACTCTTGTTCCCTTACCTTAGCTTGGGGGTTGATCTTGTATCCTAGTCCTGTGGAATCTCCTTTATTGGTTACTAGCTTGAGGAGTGGCATTACATGGGAAACTTTGATTCTGGTTGCGTGCTTCCGCTTCCCGATACCATATATCTCATCCCCTACGCTCATTAGAAGCCCTTTTCACATTTTCCTCATTTGGGTCCACATTTTTCCATTGGGTTCACAAGGTGCTAGCCTCTCCTTCCCCTTGTCCACACCTTGGGTTGGGCTTGGAACGATGCCCCGAAGGTTGATGCAACTTGAAAATAAAATAAAAGCATAACATGGCCACATACAACAAGAAATGTACCACAAAATGCAAAAGAAGGCCAGGACAATAAAATTTAGCACGCAGACAAAAGTCAAACATGAGCTCTACCCCCTATCATTATGGCAACCACCCCGGTTCCTAGGGCCCTTATGAGTGCCCCTTGCATCATTAAGGAACCCATGATTGTCCCAACCCTTGGTGGGCAATGAATTGCCCCATCTTAGGGGGTTAATCACTACTGCATCTTACACATCATGCTCTCATCCCCTTGAGCCCCGAGCAATAAAATGAAGAAAAATCAATAAAAGGAAAAAGACAAATGAAGAAGGGTGGAAAAACAAAGGCTAGGGTAACTCATGTACCACAATAGCTCTCTCCTTACATTCATACACTGAAGGTGTTCGCCTCCTTCATCATAACTACCCTTGTACTGTGGCATGTGGCTTGGAGCCTTCCCTTTGTCCCCACTCCATTCCATCATTATTTCACATGACAACTGCCACTTGATGGGTGTACCTTGGACTTGTCACTCCTTTAGAGGTTGAAACCACCTAATAGGGTCCTTCATTAATCTCTCTTGCCAAGGAAGGTAACACCAGTGCATGTTTAAAGCCCCAAATTTGGAAGGGAATCCCACTATGAAGTGTCCACTTCTGTGCTTGATTGACAAGCTTATTTACTTAATTGCACTAATGAATCACTGTATTGGAAGGCGGGGAGAGATATTGGATCTTATACAAGATTACAGGTGGGTTCTCATCTTGGACTTGGCCTCCCTATTCGAGATCCAAGCCCTTAAGAGGATCACAATGGAATTCATGGGTCTCCAACCATGTAGAGCATTGATTGCCACACCATGGGCTTTTTCAGCACCACCACTTGCTTACTCATGTCCCAATTATTGTTAAAATTGGCAACTAGGGCCAAACTCCACATGGGTCATCTTATTTATGGCAGCTGATATTTTTCTTGGATCCCTCTCATCGAGAGGTGTAGGATTGATCTAAAGATCATTCGATTCCGATAAGTATTCATGGAGTTATGAATTTATTTGTGTTATGGGACAATTCGTCAAGGTTGGCCAGCAACCAAATAAATCCCACATGTGCTCAACGTTTTAGTATAAAAGGAGATGACTTGAGAGTCATTTTACACACTTCTATCTTGATTTTTCTCCACTTGTCTTGGGTTTTAGTGGAAGAGGAATCTAGGAGTGGAAGCCCTAGACGTTGGAGGAAAAGAGGTTGCCTTAGTCGCAGCAAAGAAGGCAGGCCAATGAAGCGATGGAAGGGTTCTATGCCTTGACCTAAAGGAGCTCAAGGAAGGCGACCCTAAACGTTGTCTTAAAGGCAGCCCTAACGCAGTCCTAAGGCTGCCCTAAATGCTGTTAAAGGAAACCCTAAAGCAGTCCAAGAAGGCAACCCTAACGCTGTCCTAGGACAACCCTAACCTACGCTATCTCAATGGTATTCTAGCTGCTATTAAGATGAAGATAGAATCTGTCCTAAACATACCAATGGTGCCCTAGCCGTAGGCATATGGTGCCTTAGACGCAGGCCTAATGCGGTTGAAAGGGAGGACTGTTTTAAGGCCTAAAATAAGGCATCGAGCTGTTGAAAGGAGGCCGAGGGTAGAAAGGTTGTTTGGGGCATCGAAAAGGTGGGCTGTAGGTGATAGTGTGGGACTGTGGTAGGCCGCAGTCCTAACCACCTCAAAACATGGACAACATGGAGAGTTTGAGGGCTCAAACATGCCTAGGACAACAGTGCTAGTAAATGGGACAATTGGGCTACATGGTGCTGCTCAGACACATGGGACAATAGGGGACAACAACAAGTTATAGCATCACTGTTAGGGACAACAGCTACAACAATATATCTAGGCAGTAGTGGCAAGGGACAGTTGCATCGCAAATGAGACAGTAAAGGAATGCTAAGGCAAACATGGGACAACCGCAAGCATGGACAAACATGGCAAGCATGGCAAGCATGGACAACATGGCAAGTAGTCAACAAGACAACCATGGACAACATGGTGCTGCAAGCACATGAGACATGTTATATGTCAACATGGTTCAACATACCACATGGGACAGCAGTGTGGCAACATTATGTAGCTATGGCACATGGGACAATTGTGGTAGCATGGTACAACAATGGCACACATGGGACAACTGTGGCAGCATGGTGCAACAATGACACATGGGACAACAGTTCAACATAAGGTGCAACAATATGATGTGTACACCATGGTCATGAGGTCCAACATTGTGATGATGGGTGCAACATGGTGCAGCACGATGAGTTGCAACATGATGACGAGATGCAACACAATGATAGGTGAAGGAGTCACCTTGGAGAATCAGTTGAAGCAGCATGTCTTCAATTGATCTCATGTATCATCTTCTTAGAGATGATCTATGCTCTTATCTAGATAAGTCTAAGTGTTGACTTCTATTGTAAATGTACTATCTCTCTCTCTTTCTCTGCTGAACTATTGAAGAACATATAAGAAGAATTGATTAAAGGTTTCCCCACATTGGGGTTTGTCCTTGGCTAGCACCACACCTTGTGTCCTCTGACACAAGCCCTTTCTCACTTTCTCTCAACCCTTCCATGATTAGTTTCCCAAAGGAAACTTAATGGTCATTGTCTTGGCTTGTCTTCTGTGATTTATGTTTATGTTCTATTTGCAGTTTACTTTAATGCTGATGTGATTGCTAATCTGGAAAAGATATTGAGCTAACTATGAAAATTGAAATAAATTGCTCTAAGCATAGAACATACCTAAAATTAACATGGTATTAGAGCTAAGGTGAAGACAAAGCCCAAGCAAGAGTGAACAAGCAATCGCCGAAGACAATTGGGAAAGGACAAAAGGATCAATGGATTTCTCATCCCTCTTCAGATTCACCGATGGTGAAATCGAAGCAGAGAATATTATCAGAATGGCGCAGTGGAAGCTTTTGATGACCTACCTATAAGATCACTTTATTGGGAAGTCCAGATCTAAAGGTGAAAGGAAACGTAGATGCCTTGGTTGTATTAAGTCTGGCCATTATGTGAAGGAGTGTCCGAATGGTAGGGACACATCACTTGATGATGATAACAATCATTCAAGGGACATCTTCAATGATCAGAGGAATGACAGATAATGCAAGTCATCAAGGAAACAACCGACTCTTGAAGAAAGCAAGGAACCCCAGGTATGCAGAATCAAATGTTGTTTCTAATAAGATAAAGAAGTGTTATCTTGTATTGGCCCTCTTCTTCAGATTCTTTGGGAATCTGGCTTATTGATTGTAGTGCTTCAAGGCACTTCATCGGATAGAAGGGTGTTATCTCTAATTTAGTATAGATGGAAACAATTGTGGGATTATACTTGGAGTTGATGCCACCTATCTCGGAAAGGGTGTAGGGAATGTTACCCCTCAATTGAATGAGGGTAACTCGATTCATTTACATGAATCTCTTTTGTGTACTTGATCACAAGATGAACTTGGTGGCCATTTTAGAAATGGAAGTCAAAGGTGTCAGGGTGGTATTCATTGATGTAAAGGTACGTATTTGAAAATGGAATTTTCAAAGATGCTTTTGAGTTCAGGGTTGTATCAAGTTGCAGGAGGTCCATTGGGGACCATGTCAGTTGTCACATCTCATCTATAGCACCGAAGGTCTACTTATTATGAGACCCTACCCGATGTGAGTCAGATGATGACAGGGATCCTTGAATCCAAGAAGAGCATGAAGGTACATGTTTGAGATGTATCGAAGGAAAATCTTACAAGGGGACCATTCCCCTCATTTAGCAGGTCCACATGTTTAGAACAACTCGAGGGGTTTGAGATTCATGATTGGGAATCTCATGTATGCAGGTGGAAGACTATGGCTTGAAGCAAAACTCCATGGGCTTAGTATGAGAGGATTGATAGTTGTCTAATCAAGCTGAGATTCACTAGGAGTGAAGCCGATCCAAACCATTGCTTGAAGGTTATTGATGATAGACCTCTCATACCAACACTTTCTGAGGACTACCTTTTTCTAACAGGTGCAGACCCTCTCATTTGTAAAAGTAAGAGGGAGTTGGATTCCGAATTGGGAATGGTGAACTGCAAGCCCGTGACTACCTCGATGGAGCTTAACTTTCAGAAGTTATGTGGTAGTGATGCCGAACTAGATTTGGGAAATGCCTCTGAGTTTCATAAACTCATTCGCATTGATGTTCTTGGTGAACTTTCGTCCAGATATATGTTTGCAGTTAGCATGTTGGGCTCATATTTGGTTAAGCCTCATTAGATTGGTGCCAAGATTTTTCCGAGATATCTTCAAGGCACAATCTCTCATGAATTGAGATACACTGTCGTAAATGTGAAGCTGCATGACTATTCGAATGCTGACTGGGCAGGCAGTGTGGAGGATCGCAAGAACACTTCTGGGTGTTGGTTCTCTTTGGGTTCTGCTTGATATCCTGAATGAGTAGGAAGTAGAAGACGGTTGCTTTGAGCACCGCTGAGACCGAATACATAGCTACGAGTATGATCTCGTGCGAAGTTGATTGGTTGTGGAAGCTCCTTAGTGAGTTGTTTGTACACATGATGGATACCATCGGGATCTTTTGTGTCAACCAGGGGGGGATTCGATTATTGAGGAATCTCGTATTCTATGATTGCTCCAGTATATAGACATCAAATACTACCTTATCTGGGATGTGGTACGTCGATAAGCGAGGAGGCTCTATCGCATAAATATTGATGTATAGTTCGCAGACATTTTGTGAAAGCCCCGGGGAAAGGTCAAATTTGTGACTTTCTCGAATGACTTGGAGTCATTGAAAGACTTTCTTATGAGGGTCTTGCATGTTGCATGCATTGAGCTTTGGGAGCTCCGGGGGGCTTGGGGTACTTATTGGAGCAACCACTGACCATAGGGCGACTCACCCTCCCCTAATGGTGCGTTGTGTACAGGGTGAATGGATCAGCCTTCCCCTGTGATACCCCATGGCGATTTAGGGACAGGATGAGTGGTTCTCCTGTCGAGGCATCCTACCTATGCAGTCTGGGACTCATGGAAAGTACCTCTCATCTGACCATTCAGCAGGGAAATGGGGTTAGTAGTACTATCGATGGACACATCATTGTATCTACCTTAATCCCTATGCTAGGAGGACCTCCAATGATCTGGGATCAATGAAATTGATCTGGGATCAATATGAATGGTTTGAGACACTCTCTTGTGATATTGATATGGGATCAATGAAATTGACTTCGGGTCAGTAAGAGTGGTATGAAACACTCTTTTCATATGTGGAACAAACTTTGGGTTAGTGGAGAATGGTATGAGACATTCTCGATCAATTATTCTTCTTCATGGTTCAACAGAGCAAAGTAGAGTAGAGTAGAGCAGAGTAGAGCAAAGGAGAGCATTGCAGGGCACTGATGGCAAAGATAGTACAGTTAGACAGATGGATCAACGGATGGAGTTCTCCATAGTTGAGAGGGAGTGTTAAAATTGGCAACTAGGGCCAAACTCCATGTGGGTCATCTTATTTATGGCAGCTGATATTTTTCTTGGATCCCTCTCATCGAGAGGTGTAGGATTGATCTAAAGATCATCTGATTCTGATAAGTATTCATGGAGTTATGAATTTATTTGTGTTATGGGACAATTCGTCAAGGTCGGCTAGCAACCAAATAAATCCCACATGTGCTCAATGTTTTAGTATAAAAGGAGATCACCTAAGAGTCATTTTACACACTTCTATTTTGATTTTTCTCCACTTGTCTTGGGTTTTAGTGGAAGAGAAATCTAGGAGTGGAAGCCATAGATGTTGGAGGAAAAGACGCTGCCCTAGCCGTAGCAAAGAAGGCAGGCCAATGAAGCGATGGGAGGGTTCTATGCCTTGACCTAAAGGAGCTCAAGGAAGGCGATCCTAAACGTTGTCCTAAAGGCAACCTTAACGCAGTCCTAAGGCAACCCTAAACGCTGTCCTAAAGGCAACCCTAAAGCAGTCCAAGAAGGTAGCCCTAACGCTATCCTAAGGCAGCCCTAACCTACGCTATCTCAAGGGTATCCTAGGCCGTTCTTAAGATGAAGATAGACGTTGTCCTAAACATACCAATGGTGCCCTAGCCGCAAGCATATGGTGCCCTGGACGCAAGCCTAATGCGGCTGAAAGGGAGTACTGTTTTAAGGCCTAAAACAAGGCACTGAGCTGCTGAAAGGAGGCCAAGCGTAGAAAGGTTGTTTGGGGCAGCGAAAAGGTGGGCTGTAGGTGACAACATGGGACTGTGGTATGCCGCAGTCCTAACCACCTCAAAACAGGGACAACATGGAGAGTTCGAGGTCTCAAACATGCCTAGGACAACAGTGCTATAAATGGGACAGCTGGGCTACATGGTGTTGCTCAGACACATGGGACAACAACAAGGTATGACAAGGCTACGGGGACAACAACAAGGTATAACATCACTGTTAGGGACAACAGCTACAACAATATATCTAGGTAGTAGTGGCAAGGGACAACTGCATAGTAAATGGGACAACAAAGGAATGCAAAGGCAAACATGGGACACCAACAAGCATGGACAAGCATGGCAAGCATGGAAAACATGGCAAGCAGATAGCATGGCAAGCTTGGACAACATGGCAAGCATGGTGCTGCAAGCAAATGAGACACGCTGTATGTCAACATGGTTCAACATACCACATGGGACAGTAGTGTGGCAACATGATGCAGCTATGGCACATGGGACAATTGTGGTAGCATGGTACAACAATGGCACATGGGACAATTGTTGCATCATGGTGCAACAATGGCACATGGGACAACAATGCAACATGAGGTGCAGCAGTATGATGTGTACAACATGGTCATGAGGTCCAACATTGTGATGATGGGTGCATCATGGTGCAACATGATGACGAGATGCAACACAATGATAGGTGAAGGAGTCACCTTGGAGAATCAGTTGAAGCAACATGTCTTCAACTGATCTCATGTATCATCTTCTTAGGAGTGATTATGCTCTTATCTAGATAAGTCAAAGTGTTGACTTCTGTTGTAAATGTACTATCTCTCTCTCTTTGCTGAACTATTGAAGAACATATAAGAAGAATTGATTAAGCGTTTCCCCACATTGGGGTTTGTCCCTGGCTAGCGCCACATCTTGTGTCCTCTGACACAATCCCTTTCTCACTTTCTCTCAACCCTTCCATAATTAGTCTCCCAAAGGAAACTTAATGGTCATTGTCTTAGCTTGTATTTTGCGATTTATGTTTATGTATCTGCAGTTTACTTTAATGCTAATGTGATTGTTATTCTGGAAAAGATATTGGGTAACTGTGAAAATTGAAATAAATTTCTCTAAGCATAGAACATACCTAAAATTAACAGTTATTAAGAGATGATAATGCATTTGGACCACGTTGCCCAACCGGCTACACACTTGGTAGCTAATCTAGGGCGCAAAAGAGGTTATGTCTTTCCTAGGGAGACATGGGAGGGCATGTGTCATCTTCTAGCCCTCATTGATGGAGTATGTCTGACCCATTTGGAGCCCACAAAGCCCAAATAGGGGTTTGGAGATGTCTTGCAGCGTATGGATGACATCCCCCTCTTCTTCATCCTTTTTGATGCCCTCACTCTCATCCTTAGCACATGTGGCCTCAACGCTGCCCCTCTTGGCCTCCACATCAGTCTTGTGTGGGCTTAAGAGGCCTAATTCAACTTTATTTTTGAGCTATCATGGTTGGCTTGTAACCATGGGTGGGTTAATTGACATTTTAGGCATTGGAGGGGCTTTACCTTTCATGTTTTGAACTCTTAGTACTTGTATAAATAAGAGAAAACTAGTCTTCTATCATCATCACTTAGATTTTCGGCGTCCTTGAGAGAATTCAAACCTATAGTTGTGGATTGTTTTTTTTAAGATTTTGAATGAATTTTGATGTTTGGATAAATTCACTATTTTTATTGGAGCTTCTTTTTGGCAGTATTATCGATGGATATATTCTTCATTATCTTGTATGTGCTATTTGATGTTGTATTTCTACTTTTGCTAATGTCTATTGCATGGAATATTATGTCATGGTTATTAATGTGCTATAATTGATGAAATTGTCTAAAAATTATAACTATTGTGATAATTTTGCATGTATGATTCATAGATAATGAATGAACGAATGTTCCTAGAGGATATATTGCATTTGCATCCTTGAAACTTCACTAATAAGTGTCATCGAAGTATAAATATCTAAAGTTGTCGTGTAATTGCCTCCATTAGGGACAATGAAGTTGCTTCTTTAGGTCTCCTTTTAAGAGCGAGTTGCCAAAATTGAGATTTTCCTTGATTCTATAACATCCCAATGGTTAGGCATCAATCTTAAAATCCTTGGTAATGACTTTGAACTCAAAGATTGTCTTTCTTTTCACCTTCTACTTTTTGTCCCTTTAAGGATAGGGAGGCTCCCTAGGGTTTGGTTCGAAATCCATTAGGAGGCATTTTGAATTTCGCTTGGATAAGATTCTTCCTTAGTGTCTCCCTTAGGGATCCTCAAGTTTTAGAGGAATTCCCACAGTGGAATCTCTGTAAATTTGACGCCCTAGCCATCACACCAAGAGGGAACCCTAGAAGCTAATCCTTCAACTTGGGGATTCCTTGAAAGCATGTGCTTTAGTACTTGTTGAAGTAAATCATTCATCACGTTTTCTCTCAACTGCCTTGACCTTGGATGCACTCATATTTCGCTATATATCTCAACCCTAGGTCTTGTGTAGCCTTCTTTTCAACGGTTTTTTCGTGGAAAATCTCACTAAATTCTCCCAAAGCTTGTACTTTCATTGAAACTTTCCATTGAAGGAGCCACCTTCCCTCACTTCAAACCCACCATAGATACACATCTATCACAAGTGAGCCATACTGGGGCTCCTCACATCAGTGAAAACCTGAGAAAAGTAGGGGACTTAGGTTGTGGTGACAGTGAGACTCTGTCTTAGGTGTTGTTGTGCCCTCTAGTTTTTGCCTCTTTATGAGGTCTATTAGTTTGTACAACATTTTGGCACTGTTGCCGGGGAATACAAGACGCGTGTCTTGTTCCCATACGACAATATTGACACATCTTTTGGCGACTCCTTTGGAAGAATGAAGCCCTAGTTCTTCATTGAAATTCAAAGTCGGTGCTTGTAGGGTGAAACAAGCATCTCTCAAGGCATTTCAAGTTCACCCTGGTGACTCCATATTTCAGATCTTATGAAAACTTGCATGGCAATAAATGGCTCATTGGAAAGGCCTTTTTGATATGTTTCAAGATGATGATCCTCCATCCAGTGATCATGATTTCATTAGAAACCAAGAGGAGTTTGATGCCCCTCTTAATGAATCTCTTGGGAGCCATGAAATTGATAAGCCTCCCTAATGCAATGAAAGGGGGTTGTGGTTCTTCCCAAGATATAATGATTGTACTCAACCTTGTTCCTTCCTTGATAATCAGGATGATGTGATTGTGCATGTGTATGAGCAATCTATCTCTTCATGCCATAGGGAGGACATGCCCGAGCTTGCTCTTCACCAAAAGTTTACGAGCCTGGTCGTTGAGTTCTCCATATTCTCGTTGCAAGAAAAGTTGCACGAGTTGGGCTCCTCGTTTCCCTCGTCATCCATGATCCTTGATGCATGGTCCTCATACGTTCCTGTCGCCCCCCACCCTTACCATTCATAAAACAAATCTTGCAAGGGGAAAAGTGATATTTGGGTCCCTTGCCTCATGATGGTTTATAAGGGAAAGTGAATTTATAGTAATCATAATATGTTGGTTATGTTAGCAGTATAACTATACTTATCATTTGCACACTATGACAATGCATAGTAGAATAGGATGCATGGTATGTTGAGTTTTGCATTAGAATTTAATGTCATATCTTGTTTTCATGCTAGATTAAGTGCATTTAGATTAGACTTACACTTTAGAGTAGATTTTATTTTTGAATTTACTATCTAACAAAAGCATGGGCGATTAATGTACACCTTCGACATATGCTGCCCCTGTTTTTTCGTTTTTGATGTGCAGGTAACATGTCTGTGGTCCCAAGGGATTGCTAGTGTTCTCATGACCTCCTCGTTTGAGTACATGGTTCGTGGACTCTACTAAGAGCTCATATCTCAATTAGAGCTAGATGTTGCCCATCACCAGTGGGTGACCCCATAGGAGAAATTTTCTCCTAGATTTGTCTTCACTCGGCAATCAACAACCCCTTGTAGCCATTTGATAGCTTTGATGTGCTACTATTCTCTGCCACCTGATCCAACCATTGTGTACCCTCACTCATCTGTCATGATCGTATGCTTGAAGGTGAGTCATCCAACCCTGAAGGTATGATTTTTCATTATGTAATTGGATGTTTATGCTTGTTTTTCTTGGGCATGGATTATTGCATGATTTGGAAGAAGGAAGGGCCTCGATTATACTCTTGTTCCCTTACTTCAACTTGTGGGTTGATCTTGTATCTTAGTTCCGTGGGATCTCCTTTATTGGCTACTAGCTTTAGGAGTGGCACTACATTGGAAACCTTGATTTTGGTTGCATGGTCCCGCTTCCCGATACCATATATCTCACTCCCCCTCTGCTCATTACAAAGCCCTTTTCACATTTTCCTCATCTGGGTCCACATTTGTCCGTTGGGTCCAAAAGGTGCTAGATTCCCCTTCCCCTTGTCTCCCCTAGGAATCCTTAAGTTTTGGAGGAATTCCCACGGTGGAATCTTTGTAAATTTGATGCCCTAGCTATCACACCAAAATGTAGCCCTAGAAGCTAATCCTTCAACTTGGGGATTCCTTGAAGGCATGTGCTCTAGTACTTGTTGAAGTAAATCATTCATCGCCTTTTCTCTCGTCTACCTTGACCCTTAGATCTCATTCCATGCACTCATATCCTGCTATATATCTCAACCCTAGGTCTCTGTAGCCTTCTTAGAGGATATATTGCATTTGCATCCTTGAAACTGTTGGAAAATGTAACTAGTTTCAGTCTTCATAATTGTTATTATACTAATGTCAATATGTATATCTTATGTATCAAGCAAAAGAAGAAAGAAAAAATATTATTTTCAAGCATGGGTTTCATGTTTTGTTTGATTGGTCTTCTAGGTAAAGCATGTTCTTCATGTTTCTAGGATTTTTCATGTCATAATATTTGTTGTCATGAGTCAAGGGAGTCAATGTCATGTATATAAGACCTATATGGGCAAGATGTAATTTGTAAAACGATTCATTTTGAGTCTAGAAAATTCTTTTTGAGCCTCCAAGCACAAGTCGGTCCTGGAAATGACAAGTCGGGCTAAAGAAGGGTATTTGACTTCTTGAAAAACCTATAAATAGAAGCAGATTGAACCTCATTTACACATCAATTCGATCTCTCAAAAATAAATTCGATTTGAAGTTGGGAACATCAAGAAAGCTAGAGTGAAGGTCAAGGAAGCAAGGAGAAATCAGGAATAAGAAGAAAAATATGTTTTTTGGCCATTCTTCTCTCACATGTGCGAAGAATCTATGGTTTTTGCAGCTACTACAGGGCCGAAGATTGCAGGTTGAAGCTGGGGGCATAAGTTGAAGCTAGAAGTTGGTTGAAGTAGGCTTGACCCTTGTTGACTTGGTTGACCTTTGACCTAATTGGAAGGGCTTCTTGGAGCATTGACTTGGTGCTTGGAGAAGGACTTGGTTTAGGGTTTTGGGTCTTTGTTTTCTCATTTGAAGCATATTCTATAAGAAAGAAGAGATTCTTTCTGGGTCTTCCCGGGGTTTTGCCCTGGCTTGGAGCTTATATCTCGTGTCCATTGTCTTTATTGTTTTGCTCTTGATAATTGTTTGATGAAAAGATCTAATAAAGAAACATAAGAAGATAATTGGATTTCACCAACAATTATGAAGGTTAAGGAGAATTTGTTTTAATCGTTTCCCTACTACATTCTCCAACATGGTATCAAATCTAAGGTGAACTAGAGAAGGCAACTGGAAGATCATCTTCTTGACATAAGAAGGGAATAATTTGTAGAAGGACACCAAGAAGAAAAATAACTATTGATCTAGGAGGGTTACTACATCAAGTTTTCATCAAAGATCTCATCATCTCAAGAAAGGAAGAATGAAGCTCTTGTTGAATGCTGTCTAGTGCACTTCATCATCTTGAATAAAAAGAAGCATCAAGGAATCTTGGCATCATCATTCGTTCTTTGAAGCTGTTTGAAGACACAATTGTTAAAGGCATCCTAGACTTCATCATTCTAGGGCATCTTTGAAGTTTCCTTGACGGTCTTGAAAGCATCAAGATAGTTGGAGACATCATCAAGGACTCTTGGCTGATAAGTAAGTATCATATTGGATTCTATGTCTCAATCTATAGATCATATGGCTACATTTTGCAAGGAAAACAAAAAGCTCGTTGGATCAACAAGCTTCCTTGCATGGAAGTAGATGAATGACTTGGCACTCACAGAAAATGAAGTCATGGAATATGTCCTTGGTGAAGTAGTTGTACGAGACAAATAAAAGACTCAAGAGTTAGTAAAATACAAGAAGGGAGAAGTAAGGGCACGCAGAATTATTGTTGAATCTATGAAATATCATCTTGTTCCCTTTGTTTTCAATTTGAAGACATTTAAGGCTATGTATGATAAGTTGGTAAAGTTGTACTTTATAAGTACATCAGGTCAAAATATTTCCTTGAGGAATCAAATATAGAGAATAAGGAAGTCAAGGGATGAAGACATGACCACTTATCTCATGAAAATCTCACAAATAAAGGATCGATTGCAAGGGCTTGGGGAAACTATTTCCGACTCTAAAATGACCATTTGTGTATTAAATACTTTTCCACCTGATTGGAGCAATTTTGCAACTAGTATCTACTCTAAGAAGGATACTACACCATTTGATGAGTTATGGGCTCAATGTATTTTGGAAGGATCCAAGATCAAGGGAAAGGATGACACCAAATCAAATGAAAGGTCTCAAGCCTTTATTACAAGGTCCAATAAGTTTAAGAAAGAGAAGTTTGGAAAGTCCAAGAAAAAGACAAATATGTCCGAGGTTCAATGCTTTAGATGCAATGAGTATGTTCACTCTAAAAGGGATTGTCCAAACAAGTAGAACAACAAAATAAAGGAAAGAAGTGAAGTTCACATAATTGAAGAAAAGGGAGAACTTGAGAAGAAGCCGAAAGGAGAAGATCTCAAGGATATTTACTATTGAAAGAAGCTCCATCTCTGTTAGGCTCTTTATGAAATTTGTCTTTCTAGTATTAAATAGAAAGTAGAGTAGCATGCATTGTTACATTCTCGAGAAGAAGTTTTGATTTTTGTAAAAGCATGGCATCATAGATAGAAGCATATGATAGTAGAGAAATTAGAATCAATTTGATTAATTGCTTGGGGAAAGTTCATCTAGTTTAAAAAGAATGAGAAGATTGGAACCATATTGCATATTATTGTTCATCCAAGCATTTTCTAACATCATATTAGAGGTAGTCATGTTATAAAAGGGATCATCAAGATCCTATAAGAACCATCATTTTGGAAGGTTCTTGGAAAGGGCATTATGACATGAATAGTATATTCCATCTAGTATGGAAACAATACTTTTGAAGGATGAAGGAACACAGATGGTCAAGTTGCAGTATGAAGGGCATAATGAAAGTCTTTCTACTCCTAGGAAAAGGAACCTATCTTTGACAAAAGCAAGCTCGTTCAAGAAAGGATGGTTAGATGATTGCATGGAAGCAAAGGTATGCATAATTAAAGTAACTCTTCTCTAGGGTAAGGTTCATATCTACAAGAATATTGTAGAAAGAATTGGATATAAAAGTGTGCTCGGTAAGTCTTCCATATGGTTGCATGATGCTTGAAAGAAGAAATTTGACATGCTTTGGAATGGATGGAGATCAAGACTCTCACAAGATTGCATGACATAAATACAACAATGTTGATCAACATCAAGTATAGTCTTTGGAAGAAAGAAAGACAGTTAACATAACAACTCCAAGGAAGATTTTGTAGCTTACAAATCAGTTTGATCCATGGGCACCTTGATTAAGAATGGATGCATGGAGAAGGATTCTTGTACAAGGTGGAAATGGATCATGTGAATGGATGTTGCTCTCAAAGGGTACAAATAATCAAATACTTCGATGAAAGAGCCATCATGATAAGGTAATTATGATATTTAATATTTTGGTTATCTAATTGATATATTGTTTTGCTACTTGGAAGGATGTTGCATAAATACATAATGATAATTGAGGCAAGGTCAACTGTCGGTGTTGAACTCGATTCAATGAACATATGGATTGAGTGAATGGTTTTGACAATCCTTGAAGGATTATGTAGTCAATATGTTTACATCATCATCTTGGGATTGAAAGGTAGCAGTGTATGAAGATAACTTGATGTTCATGTTCCCACATCAACAAAGATCACTTTCATGTTTAGAGGGAGCTATGACTAGCTTGAAGTTTGATAAGGCTCAATATAATGCATTCATTAATGATGACTAGAGGAATGTGAAATGCAAGATTAATGGCCTAAATCCTAGCACAAGATTGAAGGAAGAAGACAACTCTACAACATCTAAGAAGAAAGAAAGCTCAATATAATGAGATACAAAGGAAAGAAGGAGCCATGTAGCTATCTCCATGAAGAAGTAGTAGCTGATACTGTTGGAGAGGTAAATCCCCTCTATTGATAGAGGCGATCCCTACTAGCCCAGAACGGGTCTAGCAACAATCAAACAATGCTACCACGCAAGTTCCTAATTGCAAATAAAAGGTAGGTGATGAAGACCTACTTGGATTCCAACACTTTTGTTCGTAGAAGAGACGTCGCCCACGCTCCTTTGCTTCGGCCGGCCACAGTCCCCCACGATCTCTGTGAATGGACACCTGCACACAAAGAGAACAACACAAACACAAGCGTGAAATCTAATAAATTCAATTATACATCAGTCAGGAAGGATGTAACTCAACATTAACCATTACAAAGACAATGAGAGTGGAACCATAATGATAGTCATCTATTATTAATAATCAACAAAGGAGAATACAACCAGCGTCCTGACGTCAAGTCCTCCTTTGGCTGGGTGCTCAGCTACACAAGTCTTGCAAAGCTTGAAGGGATGAGGGACAAGCCTCTCTCTCTCTTTGGTGACAATATCTCCTTACTTAGGTTAAGCCTTATGGACACAAAGAAGGCTCTTGCAACTCTAATCTCTTGATATCTTCCTTTCAGCACCAGTATTATTACCACTACCACTAGCTTGCTCAAGGCATGGAGACAAGATTTTATAGATGAAAGAGGAAGGGATAAGATCAATCACAACAATCATGGATTTGGCTTCATCACTT